>CAJNSZ010001492.1:7808-26128 GCA_905329745.1 Rotaria sp. Silwood2 | reverse complement strand
ATTATTTCCAATATATATAAATCGACTCAGTTTTTAACGCTGATTCCGAATCTGATATTAGTTTTGAACCAAATCGTAGCTTTCTAACAAAACATCCCCCGAAAAAGGTCCCAAAATGCAGAAAAACTACATGAAGAAAGCAAATAGTCTAGATATGTCTCAGATGATAAAAAACAAAGTGAATATACCTTTTCACTTTTTCAAGTACACATAACACTCGAATTTAAATCCGATGTTTTCGCATTTATTTATGTTGAATCCGCATAATGTTAAAGTTTGTTGAAAAATACACTATTTATAGGTGACATTTGGTAATGACCTCATCAAGTTCTATCGAATCATGTAAAAATATTAGGATATGAAAATTTTTGCTTATGTTTTATTTTGTTTAATGTATCTTAACTTACTTGAATAATCTAAACAAAGACTATTTTCAAAACTAAGTATAAAATAATAATTTTCAGCTATAAATTGTCGACAATTCATATTTGATGGACATGATTTTCCACATCGTCCATAAACTGTAACATTAATATATTGTTGTAATTTTTTTATAAATGCTAATCGTCGACTACTACCACCACAATTTGATATTAAAGCAGCAACTATACCTAATTTTTTCTTTTGTAATATATCATCAGATGGTTGATGATCAATTGTTCTTGATTTTAAATTAAGTTTATGTGTAGAATTTTCATTTAACATTAATTGATAAAAAGGACTTGATGTATGAACATACGAATTACCAGAATAATATGATGTTATTATATCAGATTTAAATCGATATGTCATTGTCCAATTAAAAAATTGATTATAAGATTGTAAATTAGGTGTATGAGCTGGTGATTCCCATAAAGCAAATACAAAACGTTGTTTAGGATGACGATTTTTTTTAGCTCGATTTTGATCAATACCATCACGCATATGATAAACAATAGCATCGGCTTCCGAAAAACGATTATTATCAGTAGTTATATCACAATGATTAGATAAAAATGGACAATAGAGTGAAGTCACTGAAAAATAAATAAATTTAATTAATAGAATAGTTTCATATATATTGAATAGTATTTACTTTTTTCTCTTGATGATTTACTTGATGATGCAATACCCCAATCTCGATCACCAAAAAATCCATTGCCTAATAATATAAGTTTGCTTGTATTGCCTATGAATGATATATTTTGAGTAAAAATATGAATAGGTAAACGAGGATAATAATCAGAAACACGAATTTCAAATTGTTTTTTTATGGATGATAATTCTAATATTGAATTATTTGTTTGATTTATTATTAGAAAATTTTGAATAGATGAATTAACAATATTATTCGAAGTACTGAAAGGCATTGTTAATGAATCTAATATTCTAGTATAATCATTCGTAACTAATAAATAAAATAAAAATGTACATAGAACGAGTAAAAGAAAATATTTAAAATGTTTTTGATATTCCATTTTGATGCGTCTGTTGAATACAAAATAAAATTTACATCATAATAGATAATTTTGTCTATAAAACAATAAGATAAATAATCAAAATAATCAAAAAATATAGATTTTCATTTATTTTTGTCGTGAGTTTTTAGAGAAATTTTTTTTCACATGATCGATTTTTTTTCTTAAAACAAAAATTTTCAATTTTTTTTATTTCGTTGAAATTTCAAAACTAAACTTAAGAAAACTATTTTGAAATAAGTTTCCTAAATTCAGTTTTGATATTTTAATGAAATAGTAAAATTTCTCTAACAACTCATGGCAAAAAAGAAATTGATCAATTCGTCACGCTCTACCTAACCATAAAAGGTGTCCTACAATAACTGATGATAAATTGTTAATGATATTTTTCATACTTTTTCTCGATGTAGAGAGCTGAAATTTTTATCATATATACATCTAATCAAGATCTTTCATTTCTGAAAGTTTCAGCCTTGTAGCTGTAACTATTGATAACTTAGATCGACAAGATTGAAGAACATTGATATTCGTACACGTTTGTTTTTGTATTTGATTCTGATAGCAGAGATGAAAGATCTTGATTAGATTTATATATATATATACGATAAGAATTCCAGGACTCTACGTCAAGAAAACGTATGAAAAATATTATTAGCAATTTATCATCAGTTGTTATGGAACAACATTTATATAAAGGAAAGAGGAAAGAAGTCTACTCTAATTTTGCATTTCCGGCACCTTCCCTACAAGAGAACTACCCGAATTGATACTCACCATTTGAGTTCATATTTAGGTTCACATGAGGATTTCAATAAAACTATAGAAAAACCCTAAAAAAAGTTTGCGTGTCTATAGGTTTTTGTAGTCAACATTTATGACTATTTTACTGAATTTTCGATCTTGAATTTTACTCATAAATAGGTCAAATGACTAGTAAAATATCTTGAAGGTTTCAGTCGACAAAAATGTTCTTCTGTCAAGATATTGAATTTCAAGCGAACTTAGTTTTTTTTTTTTTATTGTGGACTATTATTTTTTTTTTTCGAAATTCAATATCTTGGCAAAAGAATATTTTTTTCATCTGAAATTTTCTTATTTAATTTTTCGATAAGCTATACTCTAAATTTCGTAAAATGATCATAACTCGTCTCCAAAGACTTGATTTTTCTAGTCTTACTGAGACTTCATTGTAAATCTAATAGGTATAAGTTCGAGTAGTTCTTTCATTAGTATATTTATATGTGAACATTTCTTTCATTTTAATTATGTTATATTTTTATTTTGACAGAACCGTACTAAGATTGATAATGATTGGCTGCAAATATCTAATACATCAAGTATACTTTATAATATTTGCATGAATTTTTTTCTTTTGATATCGAAGAGGAGAGAGAAATATTTCTGCACATACTCAATATAGTTTGTTTCTTATCGAATTTTTATGCCAAAATGGATTTAAAAAGAAGTAATTTATTCATTTTTCTTACGTTTTCTGCTATGGCAACAAAATATAAATGACTATACATCTGAATAAATCCTATCGCATAGAACTTCGGTGCCCAAAAAACTTCAAGTTTCTAATTTATTCTTTATTCATGTCCTTATTTGAAGTGTCAAATCAGAATGGTTGAATCGTTTTCAATCGGCTGTAGTAAAATGCATCAGAATGATGATTCCTTATATATACTTCCAATTTGCTGTATAGTCGACAAAAAAAAAACAAGTATTTAATTAACAAACTATATAATAGCTTACTTGTTGTCTTGTTCACAATCTTATACTCATTGTAAACAAGAATAATTCTCGACTATAGTCATCCGTTCATTGGATGCTATTTACACTCTTTGTCAATTCACATCGTATATGCCGAGAGTGACTAACTCTATTGAGTTTGAATGTGGTAAAAGAAACGATAGGATGGAGACAAAAGAGAAAACCGGACTAAAGGAAGAGAATAATGCTGCGCAAACGAAAGCATGAGCTGACACAGAAAGAAAGAAAAAAAGAAAGCCTGAATTCAATAGAAAAAGAAAAAAAGAAAACAGAAAGGTCAAAGAAAAAAAAACATCAAGATAAAAGCACTATCCTAGCACGGTACTCGTTTTTAATGACAGTTCTTTTACGTTCTGCATAAAATTTATACGATATTGTAATATAATAATTCAATATCTACAATATTAAATAATTGAAACATATGTTGACTTATTCTCGATATAAACAATATTAAAATAACGGGTAATATTTTCTATGAATTACATACAAAATGTTGTAGATGCCACTGGCAAACATCTTTGTATCTAATTGCAAGAGTGTGTGAAATTTTAATCAAAATTATTATACAAAAAATGAATTTTATTGCAAAATAAATAATACCGCATTGCTATGAAATGTATGTTTAGATTTTATTATAAAAACAATGTAAAGTAATTTTCTTCCGTCATAGTCAACTATTATTAATTGCTATAATCTGGTTTGATAAATAAGAGAAGTAAAAGAACGTACAATTTTTTTTTTTTCTTGACATTTTCTATTAATAACAATAACTTTTTGCTTGTGTAATTTATTTTTAATATGATTTCAAATAGTATTGTCGTATACTCGAATTTAAATTATTCTAGATTTTTATAAAATCCTACACATGTAGTTCGTTATTTCATTTTAATTTCTCTATCAAATAATATTATAGAAAAAAAAACAGTCAGCTAATATTTAATTAGAAAAATTGTAAATAAAAAAATGTTCTTAGAATTTTAAATTATGTTTGTATTGTAATGTGAAGACAAAAAATGCAAACATTCGATTATGAATAAACGAAAAAAAAACTGAATGCTAAGAAATCAAAGAATTATTCTCTACAAATAAAACGTGATATCATCTTAAGAATGCATTGAAAATCCATGAACACATCTGACTATGTGTGTCAAATTCAAAATGAATGATTTTGAAATTAACACTGGTCACCAACAACGCAAATCTATATATATGTCTTATCGAAATTACAACTTCGACAGAGAAATTTGTCGAAGTTAATTTTGATTGATCTTCTCAATAAATAATTCATTTCAATGAATATCGTACTGTTGAATATGTAATCAAAGATAATTTTTTTCTTTAATAAATATTCATTTATTTAAGAATGCAAATGAATATCCTTTGCAACTCTCGTTGTTACCAAACTATACACAATAAATCATAAATATTTACTTATTATTTTTGAGCTTTAATAAATATACATTGTAGTGTTAAATATTTCTGATTGATCAAATTTTTCAATTTTCGATCGTAGTTTGTGACCATAAAATATATTCTCTGATTAATTTGAATATGTAAGAAATACCAGTAAATGTTTTTTGATTACAATCTATATAGATTCATTAAAATCGATAAAGAAAGTTTCAACTTGATCAATCGACGAATTTACCTTAAAATGAAATCAATGCATTAAACAATTGATGATACTACTACTTTTCTTTTTGATAATAAAAATAAATTGACATGATTAGATATTTATCTAAGGATCTATTAGTAAAATGAAGAGCTTACTTTACAATATAATTCTAACGTATCAAATTCTATACAAATTAAATATTTAAAGATTTAAATAAATATTATCATGGTTGTTGCTCTTTTATTGACATAACACAAAGCAAATTAAAACCTCCTTCAAAAAAAGAAACCAATGTGATACTGTTCGTTTTTTTTTATTTTTATCTTAACCGTTCGAAAAATGTCATTATAAAGCACAAATCGAGATAATTTTAAAATTGATAAAAATATGTATGTGAATATATTATTCTTATTTTTTTATGTGAAATTAATATTTTGATAAAGAAAGAAAAAATTGGTCATATATATGAAGTTTGTATTTTTTTTTTTTGTTTTATTTTTATTTGTTTATGCATTGTAACCAAGTAAACGTTGAACACTTGGATAACGCATTCGAATTGCCATACTTTTTTGTTGATCAATATAGAGACTATTCTTTTTCATTTCAATTTCTTTGACAAGCATTTGATGATCATCACGAAGTTTTTTTAAATTCGATTCAGCTTCACGTAATTCTCCTGTAAGATTATCAACTGATTGTGATAATTGAAAAACTTCACCAATTAAACTTTAAAAGAATAAGAAAGAAAACACATTAACAATACTAATAAAAATTATTATCGATACCAAAATATACGACAGGTCAATATTTTTTGAATAACTTTCAATAGAAATATCATAGAAACCTATGGTTTTCATCATTCAAAAGAGAAGATTTAGAGTCATCGAAATTTTATCAGTCAGCAATTGATCAATCAGATAAGTTCTTGATAGAGATTATTGAAAATGGTATCCTAGAGTGATCTCCCTTTCGATTAATCGAAGGTCGATATTTCTAATGTGTTCCGCTTGAGAGTGATAAAGCTTTTCCGAAAATTCCGATTTTAGTCAATTGATCTGTGATCATCCGGAAGAGCAGCTAGACAGAGATAATTCATCAAGCTGTGCCATCACAGGACTATAATTTAAAATCGTAGGTCTCAAGAAAAGTCTTATCACTTTTAAACAGAACACGCTAGGAATATCATTCTTGTGTAAGTCTCGAAAGAAGAATTTTTTTCTATCGATTAATCCAATTAAAAGTTTAAATAGAAAGCTGCAGAATATCGTCTTAGAAAATATTCACCCAGAACTAATCTGATTGGTCAATTTTTGACTAATCAAATCTCCTCTATTGATTGGTGAAAACCGCAAGTCTCTATAATGTTTCTATCGAAAGTTATTCAAAAAACATTGACCAGCCGCCTGATATTTAGATGTCGATAATAGGAAAAACAAAACATCATACTGATCTTGAGGTGGATCATGACAGGATTCAATGCCAGGTCGAGCACGTCGATCATTTAAACGTGTTTGTGCTACCTTCAATGGTGCTTCTTTAGCACGTATTGAAGCACGAAGCATATCAATTTTTTTCTCATTTTCAGCAATAGCTTTTAATGTCTAAGTGAAAATAAATTTTATTATGTTAATAAAAATCTAATTCTTTTTTCTTTTTTTTTTTTATTAAATTTTTACTTCACGTGAATTATGTATCATTTTTTGCATAGCATCCGACATTTCAGCAATACGTCGTGCAAATTCTGTTTCAACAACGTCAGCTTGTTCACGCATATCACGTGAAATATCAGCAAGTATACTATCAATAAGAGCACGTAATTGAATTGAAGCCATAAGTTGATTTTGACCATTAACAATATTATCATGAGAATTTTGAGCCCACGATTCAGGTGTTGATTGACTGAATAGAAATAAATGTAAAATTATAAAGAATGTAAAAAAATTTTATTTGATTATATTTACTTGTCATAATGTCGAGCAACACCTGGATAAAACATTATATCAACATCTTCATTACGACGATTAGTTGCTTTAGCATCAGCTACAGATGCTTCCCATTTATTACTCCAATCCATTTCAAGATTTTGTTTAGCATTACGATTAGCCCTAATTTCAAAGAGAATATGAAATTATTCAGTAAATTTTCTTTTGTAAGGTTTCGACAATTCAACAATTTGAACAAAAAACATTTTTTGTTGTCATAGTTGGATAGAGCTTATCGAATTATCTATAAAAATATTGTTTTATTGTTAATAAAATCAATTTTTTCAATATGATAGCAAAGATTTTGTATTCAAAGACTTTGACTATTCGTACTTCAGTTTGAAATGAAACGAATATCACACTCAAATTCATCAGAAAAATCTGTATGAAATAGTATACTGTATACGAAATTTGATAAAAACTTATTTAAAATATTAAGTATAATATTCGATCAGTTTTAAAGGTAACTCAATGAGCTCTATTGAACTATCATAACAACAATTCTTTTCTCAAATTTTGAACCGTCGGCATCTCGTAACATTTTGTATTTACAATTCATTATAAAAGATGTTTGACTTTCGTATGTTATACGACTATAGAAAATAACTATTGACAAACTATTGTTCATATATAATTACCTAATTTGTTGTTCAGCAGTCATAATTGTTTGACGTAGAAGATTTTGTACATTGTTAATAATTTCTACTTCTTTAAGTAAAGCAGTTTCAACTGCATCACAAACACGATCTTCTCCATAACGACGATCTCGATTAGCTAAACTTTCAGTAGCTATATGAAGTGGAGCTTCAGTAGCATCCAATGAATTTGTTAAACGTTTTTTTTGTGCTACAAGTAAATCAGTTTCATTTCGTACATCTTCTATCATACGATTAAGTTCAAATTTCCAAAAATTAATATCATGTAGTCTATAAAAAAAATGAAATTTAAATATTTTATTTTATTTTTTGGTTCATAGAAAAAAGCAAAAAACATTCACAATGACAAACCGTTGTTGTAATTTTTTGGTTGATAATGCTTGTGTTTGTTGTGAAAGTGTAAGTGTCTCATTTTCGGTTCGTGTTGCTTGCCAACGTTGTTTTTCTGATATATCACGATCAGTAAATGATTGATAATATTTAGCATAATTATTTTCATGCCATTCATTTGGATTATATTTATTCGAACGAAAACCAACAGTTGATACACCTATACTAGATCCTGTTTGTCCACGATAACTTGGATCGAATTCATATTTTTCCGTTGACAACATTTTTATTCAACACGAAACACTCAATTAGTTTGTTATTTAAAAAAAAAAAAAGAGAGAATTTCAATCTCATATGATGTTGCTAAGCAACAGACCTAAAAGAAAGAAAAAAATAATACTGAATTGTGTTTTGTCCATATGTCGATGACATCTACAAAATAAAGAATGTTGAAGAAAAAGACTTTTCACATTCATAATCATAATTAAAAATCATCTTTTTAAAAATGTTTTATCAAAATTAGAAGAATTATGAGTGTTTCTTTTGTCTTAATAACATATAGCTTCTCAATAGTTCATGGTCAAACAATTAATAAAGGAGAATATAATGAAAGAAACCAACATGTTAAGTTTATTTGATCATCATCGACTCCTTAATATTATTGTGTATAATATTATAAGTTCTGTGATAGTTTATATATTCGAAACAGATGATTATATCGAATTGTTTTTTTCGTGCAGTGTAATCGAATAATGAACAGTAATTTCATGTGAAGTGTAGAGCTTATCAATAAAGAATTTATGTTAGTCTTCAAATGGTGTGTGCGAATCTAATGCGAAATTCTAAATCAGAATTTTTCATATAATAAGAAACTAGTCTTTTAGTGTATCCCTCATTACAGATGGGATGAAACCGAACCGACATAGTTGTTAGAAGTTTCAACACTAAGTCGATTTATGCCTGTCACTAATGTTTTAATAAACAAAACTATCAGTTAAATTAAGAAATCGAAAATTTTCAGGATAAAAAAATCTATAGCTATAATTTGTAATTACAATTGAGATTGTCACGGTTACAATCTTGATTAAAATTACATCTAATCAGAATATTTATCAATGTATACTAATCGGTATCTCTAATGGAATATTGACATAGTTTGTTTATTGATATAAATATCACATTATTTATTGACCCAATTAACCCTTTGACTGCGGGATTTTTTAAGAGAAAAAATTAGAGATCATAAACTAACCTATATTTCTCGTTTATGAAAATTGATTATCAATAAACGTGTTTGGAAGCTTTTTATTGCTCGAATTATTGATATCTGCGTTTGTACTATAAATGAATAATTCATTCATAGAATGTTGACTCGTGTATAATTTTTTCTATACTAACGCATCTGTGACTGAAAATTGTGTCCATACTATGTCCATTCTGTAGTCTATCCTCAGACAGAAAATTCAGCTTGAACCATTGAAATGTTGCTGAGTAATGATGCAAATATTGTTTCAAATAGCCATAAAAATTATATAGTTATATGACAATTTCTATTCTCTTCTGCTCACTTTTTCCTCAATATTTTGAGAAAGGAAAATGACAACATATTTGTTAGAAAAGACGACTGCAATTTCGTTTAGATAGCATTTTACACCGATCCTTAAGGGGTTTTTCTTGGGAAAAGTAGGTTTTTAGTAAAAGCTAACAACATAATTGAAATCAGCATGAAAAACTTAGCCATCTTATATGCGTTTCAAAGTTTTTTGACGGACTATTTTTTCTCGAAAAATTCAGTTGGATTTTCCCTTAGGAATCAGTCAGAAAAAAAAGGAATTTTATCAAAACACCATTTTTATTGTACAAATATTTGTTCTTTTGTGTCTCACTGACGTTTGACAGGTTAAAAATTGTTTTCCACTGATTAAAAGATTTTCTAATAAAATTCATTTTTCGCTGGACCCTGAGGGGTACCCCAGCTGAATGTTTTCGTGGAAAAATAATTCACCACTAAACTTCGAAACACATATGAATCGACTCATTTTTTTATGCTGATTCCAAATATGTTATTGGTTGTGACTAGAGCCTACTTTTTCCAATCAACATGTTTAAAGACAGATAACAATGAAAAAAAAAATGATGTCTAAACGAAACTGAGGTCATCTTTTTTAACAAACGTTACTCAATAATCAAAAATTTCTTTCGTCATTCAACTAAAGATTAGCATCAATTAATATTGATTTTTATAAATCATCGTTTTATTATACAACTATTATTTGTCCAATGTAAAGAGATTTTTGTTTGTATACTTTTTGTTTGGGGTAATTAAAACTAGTATGAAAATTCCAATACTCTTTGTACTATAGATGATTTATATACAAATCATTGAATTTACATACGTATCTCACATACCCATATTAGATATCTACTATCAGCAATGAGTTTTAAGTAAAACTAAACTTAGAGAGATTTTATTTTTACTTACGCATTAAACTACGAAAAAATAATTTTCTTTTATTTAAAAATAAATTTTCATTTTTATTTTCATTACGACAACATGACATGTACTTGTTATTTTCAAGTAGATAGAATATTGATTTTTACATATATTTATATTCTAATATAAACACAGAATGATTTCTTTTGTGTCGATATTAGAAAATGATATTCGAAAGTATTTTTATGAATAAGGAATTCAATATATTTATTTTTTCGAATATTAAAATCCGCGGAGAACACATATATAATTCTGTTACAGGATATAAATAAGCTAAAAAGTTCTTCATTGTTTTTGGTTGGAACCTATAACTCAATAAAAACTCAACGTAATATATTATCTATGAGTCAAGTCAAAGTCAAAGATACAAAAACATCGATAAAAAGATACTATTCAAATAAAAATCTTTTTTTTTTGTTTTGTTTTTTTGAATCAAAACTTGTTAAGATGAATTAGATATCAATTCAATGTACTGGCGAACTCAATAACTTCTTACATTCAATTTAACCGTAATTAAAGTTAAATGTAATTATATAAGATCATTGTCATTGGTTCTCATATCTTGCGGCTGTTTTCTTTTTGTTGTTGAATCTTTTACAAACTCTGTGGAATTTTGTCAGACATTTATTTCGAATACGAAATTAACAAGATCCAGAATACGTTTAGTTGACTGTTACAGTTTTTGGAAAAAAAATATTTGAGAAAAAAAGAAAACTTTATAAGCCATGCATGTGTGAATTGCATAACGTTTGTACGAGTGTTGGTTTATTCGTGAAAGGTAGTCTGCCAAAACAAATTTTAAGTTTCTTTCTATTATGTAGTTGGTTTTAGAAATAGTCATTAACTTATTAAAAAAAAAGCATTTTTCGTCTCAAATGAATACTGAGATACACATCGAACAAGACCGAAAACAGCTTTGCATCAAGAAAGAATCATTTTTTTTTCTCATATATGTATTACCTATAAAGAATCTCTTAAGGCACAGAAACCCTAGGAAGTGTGGTGAAAATCAGAAAGGCATTTGGATGATCTACATTGAGTGATGTAGCATTTAATAGAATGAAAAGTGTCATTCGAGTCTTGATAAGAAGTCGTATGTACGGAAAACAAATAGAAAAGATTTTGTACATAGTATGCATAGTTTCTGATTAACGCACTTGGATGTGAGTGTGGATGGGTGTGACTTTTTCATTCACCCATATCTTCATCTAGGTGAACAATTTCATCATCATAAACATCTGCTGACTTCCCGGTTGATTTTCATTGTATCGGTTCTTCAATATATAATAATTTCAATTTTTATCTGAATGTATACAATCGACTTTGAATTCTTGACTTTACTTTATTGGTTATTTCATTTCGGTTTCTTCATCAATATTAATGTACATCGCCCTTTTTTTACTTTAGGAAATCATATAAGAAAAAATTTATTGTTGTTATCAATCATTCACGATTACATGAAGTAGACGTGTATCAATAGAGAAAAACAATATAGTTATATATTATTCTGATTCACAGTATTAAGACGTCTGTAAGAGAAATAAGCAGGTTCTAGTGGATCTGCTCCTATCCTTTGCTTGACTCTTTTCAAATGAAGAAAAACTCATAGTTTACAATAAAAAAAATTGATTACTTAAAGAAATCATGCCTATTCTTGTTGTCTGTTTTATTATCATGCAATAATAAAAGGCACGATAGATAATCAAAGTGATGAATTTGATAAATGTGCAGAGTGGAAAATTTCATATCATATTCGAATTCAAGTGGTCTCTTCAGTTCTATTATTGGTTATGCTTTGTTCAAGTGATATTGTCATACTCTTTTCTAACTGGTTGGTGTATCATTTGATGCAAAAAATAGGCGCTCAATCTTTTGTCATTAAATGTTCATATATCTATTTTCCATCGCATTTCAGTAAAAACTGTGATTTAGGGACATATCGTTCGTATTTCGAACGCAACAATCTGTACTCTGAATTGACCACAATAAGATGATTTGTTTTGTTAAGAATAAATGTCGTTGCATGCGTTGAATCTTACTTTAGGCTTTTATTTCGTTAGAGTGCTGCGAATGGTACAAAAAGAATTCATCAACTTGTTTATGTAAAATAATGTGACAATGTATTCCGCAAAAAATCTCGATTTCAGATAGATCGAAAGATTTTTTTCCAAAAACAGGGAGTAATACATACACGTTGAAATTGATGAACTCCGGAAATATGAAAACGAGAAAAAGTGAATTTCATGATTATGTCTGTAAATTCGCCCAAATATTTTATTTTCTTTCTTTGCATTTGGTTTTGTCATTGATAGATATACATATGACATCGAGTACGATATAGTCACTTTCGTTAGACACATTTAGGTTGGAAAAAAAAAGAGAAGCATGCGTGAAAGGACGGATACATGAGGCAATGTCTATACATACCTTTGAATTCTCATATATCACAACGCATTTCTATGTAATATAGATCTATCATTCTCGAATATCATGATTATTTCAATTGAAGCATAACCTTTCAGTACTAGTGATAACTAGCCCATTGTGCTCTCATGTGAAAATATTTTTTTAAACAGCAACAATATTTTTTCTCATACGAATTGGATGTGGGTATGGCTATAGCTGAAGATGAAAAAAAGAAGACACGCCCACGCCTACACCCATTCGATCTACTAAAAATGATAAAAATCTGGTTAAAAGATAGGAAATTTTATGTAGCATTTGCTGAAAATGCATCGAATATTTTTGATATAAATATAGAACTTCCGTCGAGTGGTAGTCTCAGTCGCTACCTATTCATGGTTTTTCACTGAGATTTAATTAACCGTCTGAGTGCTTATTCAAGTCATCTTTTCGCTGATGATCCTACATTAATCCTATTACAACGCCATGCACTGATTAATTAATTACAAAAAAACTTAATTCTTCGTAAATATTAATGAATAATTAGTCAAAAACTACTGCTTTTCTATTGGTTTTTGGAGAAATCGCTTCTTATTCTACTATGTACAGTATTTTTTTTAATACAAACACGGTAGTTTTTTCATGAAAAATACCTAAAAAACATTAATAAAAATTATTAATTAATTATTAGTTTTTTTAAATTTTAGTTAATAATTGGTTGAAAGCTGACCTCAATAGAAGGTCACCCAAAAAAAAAACGATGTGCGAAGGCGCTATATCAGACCATGGTCTTTTATTCTGGGGACTATTGATTAAACGCACTTTGCTTAAATGATTCAGCATCTGAAAAATGAAAGTAATCTAATTTGTAATTAAGTGTATAGATACTCCAAAAATTGGAAGTAATCTATAAATATATTTAAAACTATATCGCAGTTATTTCATGCACAAATAAGAAGATTAAAACTGAACATAATGATGCGAATGAAGAAATTATTGAATTTTCTAGTGAAACATTTTGTAAGCAAGATCTTGATAAGATATCTAAAAGATAGTTTGTTTTATATTTTTCAATTGTATCAGATTGATCTGTATCCAAAATCTTGGTAAGATCGATGCCAAGATTGATCTATGAATGATTATTATTTTGTTACTGTCGATAATTTCAAAGGAAAAAATCTTGCTTTCCATTGAATCAAGTTGTTATTAATTATTTTTTCAACTGAAAATTTTTATCCTTCCAATTAGTGTAGGTAAATCATATGTACGTTTTCAATTTGTGAAGATAATTCATGTTAATTAAATAGGTTCTTGTAATACGATTTGGTTATCACAAAGTCTTTCAATCAAGATTAGATGTTTTATAAATGCTCATTGAAGGTGTTGTTTTATTGCATTAAATAAAACATAGAAAATAAGATGTTGGATCGACATCTGAAGAATTTGAATTACTCTTATTCAAGATATAATTAACTACAATCAAGTTCTGTAGAAATAATTATAAAAGACAAGGTATTAGATTGAAGATCTGAGTTCCAAATATAGTTACAGGCATTGTATCCAAATTACCAAGATCTGTTCACTTTGTTGGTGCTTTATATCTTATCCATGACCTTGCTTACAAGATGTTCGATTAGGGTTGGTTAAAGAATTCAAGTATCTAGGATTCACATGGATGGACAAATTATCCTTGAAATCTGCAGTCGATAAGAGTGTAAGAAATATTTAGAGACCTCTAGGAAAATTGAAATGGTTAAAATTTAGAATAAATATATCCTGGAAGATGATGCTTCGTCAATGTTTCTTTGCGTATACCTTCCACCTTTCGTTTGCTTATTTCTGTTTAGAGTTTTAGCTGATGTATTCCTATCCTTTCATCTCTGCACACAATCTTTGTACTATCACTTCGGAACACTCTATAGATTCTTACGTTAAAAAATATCTATCCGAAAAAGATTGAAAACCATGTATTCAACTGATTTTGGCTTCTCACTTTTCTATAGCGACATCTTTGTTTGGATGAATATCTCAAAAGAACAAACGATTACCTCAATCATTTTTTTCGTAGGTGTCGTGTTAAACTACTGTTAGATCGATACAAATCGTATGTTTTAAAGTGGCTGTTTTTTTGTTGTTAAAACAAATAAATAGAAACAAAAGAAAAGATACAAGGTAATACATCTGTCTCTTTTCTTTCTGTTTCTCTTCGCTGGTTTAATTTTTCTCTCGTTCTTTCCCTTACACCTGTGCACATTTCTTCTTTATCTTCGAGATACTTATGATTACTCGTTTTTAAATTTGTTCTTATTACACACATAAGCATGTACAAATATTTCTCAAAATCATATTAGTACTAAACTATGAAATAGTTTGCATTAATGATGTTATTTTCTAGCTTGATAAAAAAATTCTAGTATGATTCTCATTTTTAATTAATTCATTTCAATTTGACACGTTATTTTAAATAAAATTGATGTTTTTATTTAGCAATTATTTAATTATTAGTAATTTTACTTGATAATAATTATCCTATTAGAGATATGATCGTGATATATGAATTAATTCAGTTCAGTATGATTTATTCTTCGAGTACATTACATTAACTAAGCATTTTAATATTTATAATTGATGATATTTATCGAAACATTGTCATTTTAAAAATGACTTTCTGCTTAAAAAATTTACAATTCATTTAATATTGTTATATGATATCAATCAGTATATGCACAAGTCTAATTAAATTTGATATTTTTAAAATATATTTAAATTTACATTAATATATACTGTCGATTAATTGAAATATGTTATAATCCGATGATGCTAACAAGTATCATATTATCCTAAAAACATATCAGTCCAATGATTTCATGATATATTATCATAATTTGATTTTATATATGCTGTTGATTAATCTAGTAAAATATAATTATTCTGCATTGATCAATATTGATCAAATATATTAAAATATTCTTTGATACAAAATTTCGATCTCATTGTCTGTACTATAGCAATTTAGTTTATAGTCGTTTGAAAGTACCAGTTCAATGTACATAATGACTACTGACACGTGTTATCAATTTATTTATTTTAGAATGTGTCTTTCAATATTTATATATTAAATTTTGAGATTTGATATTTATCAGGCCGTTTGAAGAATTGATATTCGAAATGGGATCATCAAATATTATTGAAATACAATTAAATCTATTACAGTCAAGCATCTGATTCATGTCATTATGTATATCTTTACTTGATATAAGTTGCAGTGATATACCCTAATAAATTCATGTCAATCATTATGGTCTGATTAAATTACTGTTTAAAAGTGTCAGTTCAATGGAAGATAAATTCGAATGATTTTCTTTTTCTCTTCTTTTTTTTCGAAAAGAAACTTTTTTGATTTCTATTTTTAATTTATTTTTCATTTATCTTCTGTTTTACTTTTGCCTATGCTGAAAGAATATAATGCAATACCTTGATGGTTGTTTATATTTCAATAAATAACACGAAACACGTTGACGATTTGCACTATGGACTCATTTTTATTTATTACTTATTGAAGGCCCATCAATTTATTATTTTATTGTTATTTAATTTTTGACTTAGTCAATTGCTCAAAAAGCAACAGTTGTCGGTAGTAGAATGAATTTGTATTTTCTTCAAGACATTGTTCGATTTGTCTTTTGACTGATTCACATATATCTCGGTGTTACAATTTATGAAATGAGTGAATATAAGAAGAGTGATAAAATCGTTTCTAGAGTTTTATTGAATCATCTGTTATTCGTTATACTTGCATTGACAACAATGAAAGAGCAATATCAGAAATATGGTTCCCGTACCGTTCTCATTGTTGTTCTTTATCTTTTTTCCATCTAGAGTTTCAATTTGTTGAGTATAATATTCTCTTTTTTTTCCTGTAAGATATATGTTGATGCTTCATAAATCTTGAATCGATTTACAATTATTTTAGCATTTTTTTTCGATTTTAATAAACTAATAACTATTTGAAAAATTATATCGTTTTCTTCAGTATATACGCTTAAAGAAAATGTTGTTGTTTTCATATAGGTAACCTTGTGGGCGAATCACATAATCTACGTATAGTACAATAAGAAAAAAAAAACCAATGCGAGTTGCTAACAAGCCAATCATTTGTGAGTTAAGCGATCTGACGCGATTATAGACAGAGGCTTCACACTGAATCAACACATTTGCTTGTATGAGAGAGAGAAATATTGCAAGAGAAAAAAGATTATTTTTTACGCATTAACGAGCACAGGCAAATAATTGACGGTTATATTATAGTAGCTTAATGAAGAAAATAGTGTTTCATTCATTATACAAGTAACGAGTAGAATAAAAAATATCAAACATAAGATTTGACCGCAACCAGCACACTCGATAATAGTTAGGTAAGTAATGAATAAATAAGATAGATTCCTATTTGAAACTTTATAATAGTATTTAGGAAGGTAGAGAGATTTGCCAGTTTAGATATTTTTCAGCACTATCTCTTTCAAATATGTCGAAGGAAAATTTGCGAATTGCTTAATTCGAGTTCGAATATAAATGAAGCTATAACTATGTATAAGATAAATTCAATAATAAATCGGACCAAAATTTGTCTGTAGTAAAAATAAAACATTTTACTTAAATTATATATTCTAACTGAGATAGGACTGTCGCCATATAGCTATGGTATAAAGGCAGAAAAATTTTATTAAAATTATAATTAATAATTTGAATAAAATTTTTTTTGTTGTTTTTCTTATGTGGTTATGGGTCATTTCTATGTCAATTATAATTTATAAATGAAATATTTTTTCTTGTTTCTGATTACAATGATCCTTGGGTTTGAAATTTTCATCTTTATTCAAAATCGAGTTAGACATCTATTTCGACAATCAGGAATATGCATGTAACATTCAATTATCGTTTCGGTTGCCCTAGAAAAATCCAGTAATTGTCTTGAGGCTACACATAAATATACATAGATATCCATAAATAATATGAAAGCAATTTTTTTAATCAATATTTGTGTAGAAATAAAAGCTTGTTTTTTTTTGTGTATAAATAAATTGAAGAAAGTATCTTGAATTTTCTTTCAGATATCACATTAGTCAAATCAATTGCAAACTTCCTGACTTGATCGTTTTGTGAGTAAATAATCATTGATTCAATAGCCTTTCAAAGTTTTGTATTACTAACTAGCAGTGAAACGAAAGTTGCTGATCATTTTTGACTGCTTGCAATCCATTCATTCTCGAAACTTCAACATTTAGCATTAATGAAACAACCAATGATGTCGCTTTTATTGGCTCTAATCCTTTTAATGTGTCCAATTTCCATGATCCACTGTGAGTATTAATATTGAGATTACTCCTTTAAGTTAGCATATTTTTCATAGACCTAGTCCAATGTTATGGTTTCTTGATTAACCTTGAGTGAATATTTTCATCTCACATTATTTTGAGAAAAGTTTAAAAAAAAAATTCAATAGAAGCTCTAAAAGATTTATGAGTTTGTCAGATTAACTTCTTGTATAAATACCAATAATCAAATTTTGTCATGCGTTAATCTAGTTTTCTACCTTTTTGGAATATTGTT
>CAJNSZ010001491.1:0-26130 GCA_905329745.1 Rotaria sp. Silwood2 | reverse complement strand
CCATTGGATCATAACAAACAGTTGTCCATATAAAAATAAATATCATATAAGGAATTAGTTTCATTCGACCAACAATTGCACCAGAAATAAGAGCTGGTGTTATAATAGCAAAAGTACCTTGATATGCAGCAAATGTTAATAAAGGATATGTTGGACTATAGATATTACTCTCCACTTCACCAAATCTTAATACAGCCCATTTAAATGATCCAAAACCAACACTAATTGGAGGACCAAAAGCAAATGAAAAACCAAATAGAACCCATTGTAAAAAGACAATACCCATACAAATAAATGAAAGAAAAAGTTGATTTAAAATATTTTTTCTATCAACAAGACCACCATAGAAAAAAGCTAATGCTGGTGTCATAAGTAAAACTAGCGCAGTGGATATCATCATCCAAGCATTATCACCGGTATCATGAATTCTTTCAATCGTAATATCTTCTATTGACGTATTAGTGCTGTTATTCATAGCTTTCTTTTAACGGAGTTGGTTAATATAAGTATAAAAATGAATGGCCAAACAGATCCTTTTATATGCAAGATGAAAAGAAAAAAAAAAGAATAAATCAATCTATGTAATTATGTTTTGACGTAGATGCAGAAAAGTAAAAATTTCTTACTTTTAATTTAACACCAATGAGAAAAGAGGGAAAATAAGTGTGCTTTGACCACGAGAGTATGAATACAATGGATTTACTATATATAAAGATGCTTTTTTCTTTTTTGTTATATGTCTACGTCTATATTAGCTGTTTTGTATGTAGACGATTATGCTGATATATATGATTTTGCTTTCATGTCAAGTATGGACAATAACTTACAATCATTTTTGTTTATAAAAATGTTAAAGATAAAGAATCATAATACGTCTCGATACGAATGGTATACGGTTTTCCTTTCGTTTGTAACTTTCATTGAAGACACATAATGTCATCGATAATAGTCATTTTCTAATTGACTTATCATCGTTATATTATTTTGAATGATTGGTACATAATACAATGTCGACATGTATGATTTTTTTTACGCTTATCCTATATAAATGAATAGAAAGAAAAAAGTAGTTTTCATGTTCTGTCAATGTATGAAAGTAGTTATTTTACAGTCGATCAATAATCGATAATCATATTTGTCGAACAACTTGACATGAATATTTTACAAATGATATTATAGAATTTTCTTCTAAATCTTGATTATTTTGTCTAATTGTGAGAAGAATTGAATATCATTTCAATCAACAAAAATAAATAAATTATAAGATTTTTCTAGGATTTATAGTTGAGTTCATGTACTTTTCACTGTTATTAAATAAGACGAAACAATGAATTCATTATATCAAAAATTTAATAGTTCGAACATGTTATTCTAAATCATTAAACAATATTGTCAATGTTGTACGAAGGGCATCATAAGTGACTTATTTTTATGATAATATTCAACTAAAAGGGCAAAATCAATCATTTTATTACTTTAATTATAATGTCAATCATTAAAATATTAAAAACAGAAAAACGAACAGTTGCTGTCAAACGATGTTTTTTTTTGTATATAATTAGATATTTGCAATTATGTAATCAGAGTTTGAAAAACGGCATTTATTTTATTCTTTTTCCTCTTTACATTTGAAGAAAAGCCAATAATTTGAAAAATATTTTTCTATTTCAAATTTTTGTAATTTTCAGCTCAGATGAATATTAATGAGAAGAGCAACAGTTATTCTAATAGACTGAAAATTTCCGGATGCTACTATCAGTACATCATATATTTTGAAATGAAAAAACAATCAACATCTCAAACAGATTTTAATAAAATTAGAAGAAAGTTTGAGCTCGCTTAAATGCCCTGTGGTTGAATAATAGAAGCAGTTTTCTATGTTGTGTTTGTCAAACAAAAACTCATTTTCAAAAACAGCGAAATAATGTGTGAATTTTGATGGTTTTTCAGTGAAAATGCTGTTGCATCTGGTTCGATTTTTTAGGTTGCATAGTTATATATTTATCTTCGAAATATATCTAGTTTCCAATCAGTCACAAAATGCCTAAAACATGTGTTAATACACTAAAAAGGGAAAAAACATCGGTCATTTTTATCTCTCATGATCTTGATTTCTAATAATGAGAGCAATTTCTCCTTTGTGCGTTTTAGTTTAAAAGCTGTCAAAAACCTGATCTTGTCCCGCTTGTGACTGTCGAGATGGATAGAGCAAACTTTGAATGTCATATCGAGAAAAAAAAGAACGAGAACGGAAAAAGTAAACCATGTGATTACAAAAGAAATAGATCGAATCGAACATAATATAATAGTTGTTTAATAATTCTATTGAGAAATTTATTCAAAAAGTTTCATTTTGGCAAATTACTTTTTTATTGTTTTCAATAATTGATTGCTTCATGCTTTTTTTTACCTTATTGATATGACGACTGGCATTACTCAATATATCATTAGTTATTTTTCTGTATATCTATTATATAATCATTTACCTACGCAAAAAATCTAAAACTCTGCGCTATTTAAGATACTCAAAAATATATTGGAATAACCTAAGTTTTGTTGTTAATGGAGTTCAGCATATTGCTAAAAGACTATACGAAAGAAATCTATTGCCTTGTATCGTTGATTACTAGGAAAGGATTCATACCCAACGAAGTTTGATTCTGATTGGTCAGGAATTTTATTATAAAACTCTTCAATTTTACGGTTATGTTTTAACTTCTATTTAGAAAATAAATTCTTATAATGAAATATTTTGTCAGCTTTTATTTTCTTTGATTTATCAATAAATACCAAAAGAAGATTTTTAATAAACATTTGAATGAATAAATATGTAGTATACAAGTATTCAATATAAACAGACGTCTGTTACAAGTTATAATTCATTTTAAATAAACTTTTCTATGAAAGAATTATGTATTAAACATACAGAATAGTTTGTAGTAAAGAAGATACATTAATAATACTATGTTTTATGTTTTATGTTTATTTTTATATTCCTTTAGTCATTCATTTTTGGGTATTGTCTATTCACCATGGTGCATATATAAATGATTGGAATGTGATATTGTTGAAATTGAATTTAAAATCATGTTGTTTTATCTTTTATATAGATAAATTTTCAAAAGTAAAAATTAGATTGTTAAGCACCTAAGTAACTATTATCGAAATCATAATACATTTGTAAATGTTCAAACTACTTGAAACAAAAATGTGTTTCTCCTAATTTCTATTAAAGGATCAATTGGCCAATAATTTCAAATTAAGCCATTTTTTACTAAAAAAACCGATCATCATAGACACTTCGTTAACAACATGAACATTTATGGATAAAAAAAAATTTCATGAAATGAAATCATCGATAAAGAAATTAAAATTGTATTGAAAAATCTTTACATAGAATCTAATATTTTTCAAGATAAACAAATTTTACATTTGCTTTTCAATTGAGCGAAAAAACAGCTATAATTAATCTACCAATAGATAGTTTTTAAACAAAATCTAGCCATCAAATTCCAACCTTTGTTTTTTTTGCTATATTCATTTCAACATTGTCAAAATTTCAATATATTATTAATTATGTATAGAAATAATTTATTTCTTAATAATGCTCTTGAAAATAAAAAGTTTCTGTTTCGTGAAATGCATATTACTAATGTTGAAAATTTATTAGAAAACGTTTAATTCTTATCTAAATGTAAATAAAATGAAAATAATCACAAAGGATAGAGTGATTAATTTAATAGTACTCTTTTAAAAAAAAAATAGTTAACCTATTCAAATATGCTTACAGAAGAACTAATTCAAACTTGAATTTATAAAGTATTACTCAATATCTTATTACAAATCGTTCTTTTAATATATATATTTATAATCAAGTATCGTTTAGGATCAAATTAAAATTTAGTTTAAGATTTAACCCTGAAATAAATGTTCAATATTTCTTTCATATACATAAAACATATTAAATTACTTCTAGTTCTAATCTTTTTTTTTTTATTCAATCAATTGTATATAAAATCCGATAGCTTAAAATATCCATTACATGAAAATATTCTCCTATAAATTTCGTTCATTTTGTTACATTTCATTATAACATGTTTCATTCAATTGTTATATTTTTCATAAATTTAATCATTATAAAACAAATTTCAAGTGAAAATTTAAGTGGAATATATGTAATTGATTCATGTGAATGTAATTCTCCAAAAGAAAATTGTACATCAAATGGACCATTTATATTTGATCAACAACGAACAACTATTGCTATTCGACATGGTACAGTACAAGTTGGTGTTGGTGCATTAGAAAATAGACATTTGGATTTATATTTTAATCATAATCGTTGTAAAGGTTTATGGAATGGAGAAAGTCGACTTGCAGAATTAAAATGTCAACGTCAAGGTGGAATTATTTGTTCAACAAAACTTCGTTGTGTTTCAGGTTTATGTCGTGATATTAAATCAATAAATGTTTCATCATCAGCAATAACAATAACTATATCCGTAGTATCGATTATCAGTAGTTTATTAATGTTAATTTATTAGAAAACGAAAAGAAATAATAAACAATTTAGATATTGCGTAAAACATTTCATTTTTGTTTTTGTTTTTATTGTATTCAAAAATTCAATTGAGATAAATCATTGAAAGAAAAAATATTTCTAGGATAAATTTTATTAACATAAAAAAAGACTTGAATATATTGCGAAATTAAAAAAAAACAAAGAAACATTGTTTTTAGAAAAACAAAATAATCAAACTGAAAAAGAATATTGTTCGGAATGATTGATCTTATATTTTATAACGTTATATAAATATCAAATAGTAATCAGAAATGTCTATCTTATATAAATACTGTTCGAATGATTGCAAAATATCATATTTGAATTAATTATATTTACACAAAACTGTTTTGTATTGTCAGAAAAGGAAAGTATAAAATAATATTGTTCTGTTATTTAATCAAAGTCCATATGAGGTTCATCAGGTCGACAATATTTATTACGTTGATTAATATGTTGAGAATATGAACCTAAATAACAAAAAAACAAGAATAAGAATTAACGAAATACATTTTAAAAAAAAGCTTTTATCAATAGAAAGCTGATACATTGAAATATGTATCAGCTCAAGAGCAAATATTGAATATTCATTACGACACTCTTATCTTTAATACGTTTCTCGCATTCTCGATTTCCACAGTACATGACACGACTTATATAAAGAAGATTAGACTATTAGTTTTCTATCCTAATCCTACGAAAGTCGAATTTGTGTCGCATTAAAAACCAGGTTGCCAATAAAATCGATTCCTGTGATCTACTTTAGACATGTCACAATACCAATACAGTATAGAGGTATTGATATTAGCTAATACTAATATCCGCACCAGAAGTCAGTGCACTTGGATGTTTTTTTGAATAACGTTCGATAGGAACAAGTTAGAAACCTGCGGTTTTCAGCATTTGATAGTCAAGACCCAGGAGCATATTTTCATAAGCAAAATCTTTGCTAAGAAAAAAATTCGAAGATCGGTTTTTCAGCGGATCTTTGGAAAACGACGCTGGATTTCTGGAAACTGTCGTAGTAGTATATTGATTTTTTTACATATTCGGAATCAGCATCGAAAACTGAGTCGATTCATATATGGTTCGGATCTTTTCATGAACTTTGTTCTTTCATCGAAAAATTCGTCCTTAGTCTCCCCAACGGGTAGGTAAAAAATGTATTCAGTCAAAAAGGCACTTAGATAGTGGAAAGCACGTTCAGAGGTCGTCAAATGCTAGAAGAACATAAAATGGCAAATGAATAAATAATAAAAATGACATTTTGACTAAGTTCATTTTTTTATCTGCCCGTCAGAGAGGAACTAGGGACGAATTTTTCGACGAAACAAAAGTTGATGAAAAGATTCGAGCCATACATGAATCGACTCAGTCTTCGATGCTGATTCCAAATATGTAAAAAAAATCAATATACTTCTACGGCAGTTTCCAGAAACCCAGCGTCGTTTTCCAAAGATCCGCTGAAAAACTGATCTTCGAATTTTTTTCTTAGCAAAGATTTTTGCTTATGAAAATATGCTCCTGGGTCTTGACTATCAAATGCTGAAAAGCGCAGGTTTCTAACTTGTTCCTATCGAAAGTTATTCAAAAAACATCCCAGTGCACTGACTTCTGACGCCGATATTAGTACTGACACCAATCAAATCCTAACCTACCCTCTTGCTCCAGAATAGAGAGTCATTCTATATTACAAGATCATTTACGAAAGAAAATTACACAAGGCATAATAGAAGAACATGGGATTTCGGAAAACCTGGTTTTCATTCACTGAGTTAACAAAAACCTAACCCTTAATAAGAAGCCTATCTTATGCATAGCAATGTTAATTTTCATAATAGAAGGTCAAAGCTTTTTTGTTTTGCAGAAGTATGGGTCATACTAAATATCAGTCAATGCCAAATGGTATTGGTATTATGACATACTTAATCGACTTATCTAATATTAATAGAAATTGATGTATACGAATATAAGAGACTAAAATATAAAGATCATAGTTTTATGGTGTCTCTATATGCAAACCTATACTCTTATTGCTTGCGTTAATCTTACTTCTACATGTTTCTACGTATCTCGAGACAACATGAAATCAGAGAACTACTATTATTAACCATTAAAATGTCGACAATTTATAACCGAAATATTTATGAGTAATGACTCATTTGAAAATTGAATTCTAACAGTTTATCGAAAAGTAATTAGACAAAATATTCATCTACTTTTCAGACTCTTAAAAAATTCTGTAGAGCATTGAGTTAGAATCAGAGTTTTGTATTGTTTTCGAATATAGGTTCAAAATTTCACTATCCTATCGAGTTTAGAAGTTATAAGAAAAACTTTTAGAGTCATAAAAATTAAGATTCGAAAGAGGAAATTCATGTTTTTAGAAGTAATAGTATCTTTTACTGCATATGTTATAGTACTGATTTTTTAAGCGTGGAATTCTTCTTTATTATGAAATATATTTTTGTTCAATTGAAAAAGACATACCCGAATGACTAAATCGTTTGCCACATTTCTCACATATATAAGGTTTTTCACCTGAATGTAATCTTTCATGTTCTTTTAAATGATGTTTATGTTTAAATCTTTTTGAACATATTGAACATTGATAAGGTCGTTTATCATCATCTGACTTACGTCTTTTTGCAGAAGATAAACTCGTTGTAACATTATTAAATGTATCATTTAATCCATGTCGTTTTGAATTATTAAAAAAATTGCCTATAGTTCGACATGTTGAAGTTCGATCTTTGAAATAAAAAAATGATGCTGGCGATGATGATGATGGAGACATTGAACTTTCATCTTGTTCATCAAATATTTCACTATTATTATCCGAAAATAGCCCTAGAAATAATAATCAATTATGATTGTTGGTGTTGTTGTTGTTGTTGGTTTTTTTTATTTTGATACTTAATAATAAATTTCTTTGTTGTTTTTTTTTCTCTTTGTTTTAGTTCTAGCAAAAATACATAGAAAATTTCTTAATACATTCAATATGTTTTGTGTAAGTAATTGGTAAAGAGCAATGTAAAAGAAAAGAAAAAAAGAATCGAATTCTAACAGACAAAAGAAAAACACAAAGATCATTCGAATGAGTTTTAAACGCTTGGCAGACAAGGTTTTGTTTTAAAGAACAACACATTCAAAAGAAGAAGAAAAAAATAATAATAATACAATGAGAGAAAATGCACACACACACACACAAAACAAAGTTTCTTAATAATTATTATTATTAATATTGTCATTCTCTGTAAATGTAGAAATATTATTTGAATCATCATCATTTTCACCGGTATTTCCAATAAGCATTTTTTCATTAGGAACAGATGATGGTGTTGATGTTTCTACTGTATTACCTGAAATTGGAAAAAAGAAAAAAAATCCATCAATTTATTGGATCTTGTGCAAAAATACCAATGTGTATAAAAACATTCAGAGACAATGGATCATACACAAAAGATAAACAATGACAAGATACAAAATAGATGCGCTCTCCTTCTGGCCAACTAATATCAATATAAAAATAGAGAAAACTAACACGACAACTACACAAAGACGAACAAAATACAAAAATCAAACCAAAAAAGAAAACATATTTCTTTCTAGCTACTTGATACATTTTATGGAAAACGAAAGCATTAAAGCAAATTCTAATCGTTCTATTATGTTTTAAAATATGTTATTTATACATTTTAAAGCATGTAGTAATACAAGTTTTTTATTGTTTTCTGGCCAGCAAAAGAGCGCGTTATACATTCTTTTTTTTTTTTGCTTAATCTATAACATGCAACATCTACTAAACTACAACAAATAGGAAAATGGATATAGAGCATAAACAAAGCAAGCGAATGAGATTTAAATTTACCTTCGTTTCTTAATAATATTTGAGCAGGTGAAGCTAAGAAAAAGAAAAATAGAATTTTATTCAATATAAAAATCCGAAAAAAAAAAAATGATTTACCATCACTTTGTTGTGAATCCATTGATTCTTCACTTTGTATATGTGTATCATTACCATTGATAATATGTGAAGATGATGATGATGGTGGTGGTAGTGGCGGTGATAATGATGATTTTTCATTAAATGTTTGTCGATGTTTAAATTCTGATGTTTTTATTTGTTCAAATTGATATTGTTGTCTTTCTTGTAATAATTGTTGTCGTTGAAGTTCAATCATTTCACGTTCACGATCCATTATTGATTCAAGTTCTTCAAAATGTCGTAATTTTATTTCAAGTTTTTTTATTTGCATTTCAACTACTTGAGCTACTAATGTTTTTATTTTACGTTCTTCAATTGATGCTAAATACTAAAATTTAAAAAAACAAACAAATTCAAAACTAAATCAGATTCAGCAAAATTCATTGAACTTCATCATTATTTAATAAAAATCTATTGACAAGGAGACATTCATATTTGATACCTTCCGATGAAATTTAGATTTTTCTCCTAAATAGAACTCTATGATGCCGACTACTGGTAAGATAGTTATAGAAAAATCAAGTGAACAAAATTTTCTAATAAACAGATTTGATGGTCACTACAATGCATAAAATGTTTCAACTAAAACAAATGTTTTAATATATTCAGAAGAGATGTCTTATGGGAAAAATGAAAATTCGAATGGAAAATACTAATCGGAAGTATTCTCGCGTAAGAGTGTGTTATTCCTTTTCATTGATTTGTTTTCTCGAACTTCAATGTATCCTATGACTTTCAGAATCTAATGGAATCTGCTTTTTCTTCTTGTGCAGACTTATTGAATCAAGTACATAACATCAATAATGTTTTTATATAATTAATATATTTCATCTTATCCGAATAAATGTACGTTTCAATATAATTCTCTAGTTTCTCCAACGATCGAATAGGTTTATCTCATGATAACGAATGAATTTAATATAGTTGATTCAATAATAAATAAATAGAAAAACATATTTCGGCGATTGAACTGAATTTATTAGTGAACAAAATCTCCTTTTTTGTTTTTAATAAATAAACATACTTTAGCTTTAACAGAGGCTGCTGCTAATGCACTTGCTGCTGCTGCTTGAATATCTCGTTCATTAATTTCAGCTGCTAATAATTTTCTCGGATCTTGTTGATCATTTTGTGTTGTAGGTTTCGGAACAGTTGATGATGATGCTACTGCTGATTCATCATTATTTGTTTGTATTTCTTCATTTTCATTAGTTTCAATTTGTTTTAGTTGATCTTCATTAATCTAACATAAAAAAAAAGAATTTTCATTAAAAAACAAAATTTTGTTTTTATACATTCTTTTCATCATTAATATCCATTTTTTCTTGTTTAATTTTCGATGATTCTTCATTATTATTTAATTCATTTAAATTTGAATTATCATTTATTTCTTTATTTGATGTTGATACATCATCATGCATTTTAGAAAATTCTTCTAAAGCAGCTTTAGCTGCAGCACTAGCAACACGTGGATCAACAACTGATGCAAGAAAAGCAACAGTTGACATAACTGGATTACCACTTTGACTAAATGGTATTGTTGGATATGCAAGTGAACCTGATGAACAACCATTTCCTTCTAAATATGGATCTTCAATTGGTAATTGAAGAAATTTTAATATACATTCATCTTGTGTACGTGTACCAACATGTTCACAAACTTTATTCCAATCATCTTTATACATTTCAAGACCTTAAATATTAAACAATCAATAATATGAGATATTAATTAAAAAGAAAAAAATTTACCTTCGAGTAATAGAAGAATTTCTTGATCTAACCAATCTTTAGTTTTTGTTTTGGTATTCTATTAAAAATTATATATGAAAATCTTTCGAAATTATTGATAATAAAATGTCAAACAATATAAATAAAATGAATGTAATTATAACAGAAATCCTTTTTCTCCCACCTGTCATGGTTACTAAGTGTTTGCAGAAAATGAAAAGCTAACTCATCAGAACTATGACTTTCGTTTGATAAGTATTACGAGGGACGTACCTCAATTGTTTAAAAGCATGTGACTATAAGCAGGTTCCAGTGAGACTAAGAAAACTCTAAAAGGATTCGTGCCCCTGGCCTATTGATCAAGAGTTATGAGCGTGTAACTGAATTTTCGTGGATATTCACCAAAAAAATGAAATTACAAGATTTCGGTCTGAAATTTTGCCCAAGGCTAGGTTTAATGACGACTCGAATACCTTGAAAGTTTCAGCCAAAAAAAATGTTCTCTTCTCGAAATATCAAATATTCACGTGAATACGATTTTTTCCTTTCAGGATATTTGAATCGTCATTAAACTTACCCTTGGGCAAAATTTCAGACCGAAATTTTGTAATTTCATTTTTTGGTGAATACTCACGAAAATTCAGTTAATCGCTCATAACTCTTGATCAATAGGTCATGGGAACGAATCTATTTAGAGTTTTCTTAGTCTCACTGGAACTCGCTTATAGTCAAAAGATGAAATGAAAAGCTTTTAAACAGTTGGGGTACTTCCCTGGTTAGATAAATCCTGTTAGTTCTGTTATAGTAGATCAAGACCTAGTAAAATGTTAGTGATATTGAAATAAGAGGTTATGAACAAAAGCGGTTTTAAAGTTCTTAATAAAATTTCACGAATACTTTATATCTCGTTCCTTCATAGTTTTATTTTTATTAATCTAAGCATTAAGTATCAATGTTTATCTGAATTCATTTCTTGATTTTATCTATTATAAACTTAAGAAAAATTTATTCAAGTTTTTCTTTTAATTGTTGAAAACATCAAGTTTTTTTTTCAATATGATAGCAAACAACCATAAATATCGATTTGTACTTTAAAATTTTTGACTATCAGAAATTCAGTTTCGAAAGACAAAACTATCATATTCAGAATGACCATCGTTTTCGTTCTATCTTACCACAAGGAGAAAAAAAAATTATTCGAATTTTGAATTTTAAGAACATTATTAAAGAAAAATAAGAATATAATTATAACTTACTAAATTAAGTTTTTTATTATATTGATCGGTTCTTAAACCTAATGTACTTTCAACATCACGTTCTTCTTTTTTAGCTTCTTGTTTTAAATCTGCTATTTGTTTCGATGCTGAATTCTATTTAAATTTCAAAATATATTAAATTCAAAAAAAAAAATATATATATTGTTTTTCAAATTACTTCTCTTTGTATTCCTTTATTAGCTAAACCCGTTGGTGTGTCAGTTAAAAGAGTAAAATGAGATGTTGAATGTGGTCCCATAGGTGTTGGACGTAAATCCGCATCAACTTGATAATTAATTAAACCCCATTGTTCAAGAAATGCATGTATACGCATAATAGCACATACATCACCAGCTAAATTTCTTCGACATGCTGTTATTGATAAATATTCATTTGGATTTAAACGATATGTATCCATCATAAAATTTCTATAAGCCATATAACTTTAAAAAAAAAGAAACAACATTATTTTACTATTTAATAATAGATTTTATATTTTTACATTTCAGGTGTTTTTGAACGATTTTTTGAATTAAAAAATTCAATTAATGCACGTTTTTCAATTGAATTTATTGAATTATAATCAAACCATGCTGAATAACTTGGAATAATAATATGATGAGTTTGTTCACATGCTTCAGGTTCATGAAATTTTTTTATTTGATATGAATCACCTTGAATTTGTTGATCATCAATATTATCATCACCTTCATCATTTAAATCAGTTAAAATTGTACCACGTGGTAATTGAGAATCAGTAATTTTTTGACCAGTTAATGCTTAAAAAAAAAAAACGAAAAGATATGAAAAATTTAATAATAAAATAATAATAATTACGTGTTCTTGATGATGATTGATCATCAAATATAGATTGTGATAAAGAATTTTCTCCATCTTTTGATAAATCATTATCATCATAATCATTACGAACTTTTTTTGATCTAAAAAATAAAATAATTATTTTCTTTTTTTTTATAAATAAACTTCGAAATAAAAATTTACTTTCGTTGTTTAGATATTGTCGAGCGTTTTTTCGAACTATTAGATGATACAGGTGTAGATGAATTACGATCAGGTACAAGCTAAAATAATTGAATATAATTTATATTATTAAATAGATTTTATTATTTTTTTACCATGTCTTTTAATTATCCGACACTTTGTATTACTAGTGGTGCCCCTATCGTCGTGTCTCTTTTTTTTTTTCTGTTTGTAGATGTGCGTATGTGCGAGGTTGTAGGGGAAGGAGAAAAGAAAAATATTGAGGGAGAGCAGCGAATGTGAATTATTTCATCCGTCCGTTCTCGCGATAGAAGAAAAAAGAGAAGAGGAGAGCGACATATTTGGCGATACGTCACCATTGTTAGTTACAAGTGAATGATGCGTTTTATTTTTTTGTTCTTATGTGTCAAATGAAGAGTAGAAAGAAAAAAAAATTTGGCGTTAGGAAAAAACGACAAGTGAGTCGAATATATTTTTTTTTATTAAAATCTGAGAAAACTATAAATGATGTTTTTTTTTTCTATATCTTACCATTGATAATGTTTTTCTTTCAATGATACAATTTTTTAGTTTGATTTTTCCATTTTTTGCCTTTTAAATTTAATCAAAACTTGAATTATTTTTCAAAAGGATAACGAAAAACTAAAAAACTTCCTACTAAATTTTTATCAATCTGATAATCTTCTTCATTCATCCATTCATTAAATAAATCTGTATCTAAAATCCAATTAGCTGTAATATGCCATATTCTCGGAAATGTTTCATGTCGTTTATCTGATTCTTCATCATCTATATTCGATAGCCAAATATCAAATGAATCTGGATAAAACCAATAATGTAATCGATAATTATGTTCACGCTTTTCTACTATTGTTACAATTTTATCTAACAAATCAAAGAACATTCATTGAAAATTTTCTTTTACTTTCACGTTCAATTTGAATATTTCGTTGATTTTCATTTAATAATGGATAAATAATATGACCAGCATCTTGTTCATATTCAACAACAGTTCCATGATGTTTTTCAATAATTGTTTTTAATTGTATTTGTAAATTTTTATCAATATTTGAATGAAGATAACATCGTGGGAATGTTAAAATATGTTGTTCAATCAATAATTTTTGTAAATATTCAAATAATTTAATAATTTCATGACGAGAATAAATGGTTAAATTTAAATTTTTCCTGAAATTTTTAAAATAAAAAAAGAAAATTAATTAAATCTTTTTTTTTTTTTTTCTAACCAATTATTATATTGAAAACAACCAAGAATAATTAGATAAAGTGCACCAGTTTCATGAAAATCTAAAAAACATTTCATCTTCAAAATGAAAGAGAAAATTTTTCAATTGAAATATATAGAAAAGAATTTTTATTTACAGGAATTCGTGTAATTTGTTTATTTGATTGTTGACCAAGAAGATCTTCTTGCAAATGAACTAATTGAATAATAATTTCAGCTATATTTTCTTTAGTTAAATAATTTGGATCGATATGAAAATTTTTTTTTACTAAATTTTTTCGAATTATATCAAATTGATTTAATATTTCAATGGATTCAAAATATTTTACATTCGGATAAGCATTTTTAGGACGAATTATTGACATAATAGAATCTAAAATATTTTTATTATTTTCAATTCAAAAAACAAAAAAAAGACAAGAGAACAAACATGTGATCTACATATGAGTCATAGAAATATTTCCGTGTTTTTTTTTTTTTTGTATAAAGATAATTTTCTTTTTTAACCAGCTGATGCTTTATAGATCAATTGAGATATAATATACTTGAAGTTAAATAAAAAAGAAAAAAATGATCTAATGATACTTTTACATCAGTATTTATTCGCTATTTGAAACCTTTATTTGATTCTACTGCCAGCTGTCACATGAAAAGTATTTTTAAGGCAAAACTCATTTTAGAATATTTGAACGATGAAAAAAGCTTTTCAAGTCATCATACTTATTAAAAACTGTGTTTTTTCTCATACTATTATATGGGTTAAAAGATGTTTCTTTCTTGTGATTATTATTAGACGCACTTCTTACCAACGACATCTGTATGAACTCTCAAACTAATGAAAAAAAAAAACATAATTATCATATGTTCATGAAAGACATTAACCTGCTTCGGTAAAAATTAATGTTTCTAATATCAAGTATTTCAAGCTAAAGCAAAGTATTTAACGTATGTATATTAGAGATTTGCACAAGAGCTTAGTTGGTATCCTGCTGAGTATTGTCTCAATACATGGATGCTTATCAGATACCTATCCAGTTTCTATAGCATTCTATGAAAACTTTCTCAACAAATTAGTAAATTGAACATTTATAAACATTTTGTAGTCGAGTGCTCAAAGATTCCTGTGATATACTGGTAGCGAGATGCCTTGAGTTCAATATATTCATTTGGGTACTTACGATTTTGAAAAAGTACGGAGTTTTGTACTAAATTTCAAAAAAATAAAGTACCGTGACAGTACTCTATGCATTAGAAAAAAAAACTTCGCTTATATGCTGTACTATTGTTGAGATGTTGCTCGTCTTCCTCCTCTTTATACATTCGAATTATACAAATAAAGCTACGATATATTGTTTTTTTTGTGTTAACATGCATTGAAATGTAAGCTGATTGGTTGAGTCATCATCAACGCTCAAGTGACTCAGTTGTGTCGTCGTCGCCGCTATGATACAAAAATATATATTTGATTTTGGAAAATTTCCTATGTTCAAAGCCAATTTGGTGTTTGGGGGATTGCTGCAAGTGAAGAGAAGATCACCACCCTCATATATACCCACATCTTCAACTTGTTTTGGTGATTTGAATTGTTGTCCCTCAAAGAGTACAAAAGATCAGTAATTTTTACCCAAAATAGTTAGTCTCGATTACTGCATACATATATGATAGAGAATAGTGAAAGTTTGGATAGGAATATAATAGGCTGAATTTTATTTCAACTGAGGGAAATACATGACCATTTTCAGTAAGTTTTTTTTGTCAGACAGTTCTGTTTCTGTCCAGACAACCACTCGTTGATTACCTATCGAAGCTGCTCATGCTAACATTCATTGGTGTCATTCCAATGGTTGCTTGTCGATCGAATTGAATAACTTCCATGGTTAAAACCCAAGTATTGATATATATGGGATAGGTACCGGCGCTAGGAGTAGAATCAGGGCCACCTCGAACGCCAACATCAAACACATGTAAACCAGAACCTAAATAAATGATATCACTGAATACAACTGTTGCCACTGTTGCCGAATTTACATGCCAGTAAAAACCACCAAGATACTCTAAACAATCGAGGGATCCACATAGATTATCGAATTTATATCGATTGGCTGTATTCGGCATAAGTTTGTTTACATACAGCAGATGGTCATCAATCATCAAACGTGCATATAGCCAAACTCCTTTTGAATGAGGCGAGTAAAGTTTGCCTTCAAGTCGAACTTTATACAACAGTGATTCTGTATGATAGAATGGTATCGTAAGGCCAGGTACTTTAACAAATGTGCTCGATGCACCTTGAATTGTGTAAAATCGAGGAACCTGTATTTTCGTATAATAATTTTGAGATTGCACCAAACTGTTATAGATTGACTTTAGAGGAATTTGGATTGTGTTTGGTGGCAGTATCGGAGTTTGATCAGATTTAATAATTAAAATACCAAGTATTAAGCAACAGTAGAGTTGCATTGGACGAATCATGGTTAAATTTTTGGAGCTGAATCAATATTATGTATGCTTTAATTAACTTTTCTCTACAATGAAATCGCAATGTCTAATTATTGCAACGATTTTACACGTAGAGGAGAAAGAGATGAAGTCGAAAGGAAAAAATAACGCCGATTATTTATAGTAGAACACAGAACACTAGGACATGAAAACAGAATATTTTGAAACTGGGACTAGTCTATCGTTTCCACTCATAAATTCTCAAAGGAGTTCTCAATACTTGCCAGTGTACAATAGACAGAAACATTTCAAGAATCATAATGCATCATCGGAATGTCCATTTGGCAGGATTGTAAATAGCGGCAAAATTTGAAATGTAGAGAATTTTATCATAAAAGTTTTTGCTGTCGAATCATGGTTAAATATCACGATGATATGCCGAAATAACTCTTCGAAAATCACTAAGTTCAGGTAGAGTGTGGCAATGGATGTCGTCTTCAGTCCAATATCGACATCTACACCTTTCCGTATCCCGCCAATAGTTACATACACCTGACACCCACACTTGCTGTTTGTTTCGTCAAAAGAACCATAACTGATTGATACACATATATTAACAATCATTTTGTAATATTTCTATTGAAGCTACCTTTTCTATTAAATTCTAATTTTTTTATTGAATTATAAATGTTTCAAATAGTTATATAGAGCTTTCGAACCATAAATAATTCGTCATCAGCATATATAAATCCTGTCCTATAAAATTTATAATTTAATAGAAAATATAGCTTCAATAGAAATATTAAATAAAGATTGTTCATATATTTCTATGTTAGATGCAAGGTCCATTGGTTTAACATTATAATTAAACATAACTGTTGATCTTAGAACTTTTTTTTATCCAATTATGTAGCGATGCAGACAAATAAATTCGTGATCGAATTGAATCTCAAAATGAATACAAGGTGAACTTTTCACTCTGAAGTATTGCAGTCAAAATCAATTGATTCATAGTCGTATGTGCCCCTTCCTTGGGTCAAACAAATGCTCAGTTCTTCTCTTTGTGGAATCAAAATTACTACTACTGCTATACGTCACCGTAAGATATCTGTGGTACATACTGTAACAGAGATGGAACGGTTCGTGCTCGTTTGAAGTCGAACCAATCTATTGTTAAAAAACTTAGAACAGAAATATTTCTAAAACAAACCGAGTCAAAACTTATAAACAACTTAACAAACGTATTAGTATATTAGATTTAGATCGGATTAGTTGGCATTGTTTTGCAATGGAATCAATCTAGTTTTTAAAAAGCTCGAACAAAGCTGATTTGAGTTCGGTTTGAAACTGAGCCTGTCCCATATCTGGTCCATCTTATCAAAGAGTTTCAAAATATTGTTATAAGTACATCGATTTTCAATTGAAATAATGGAAGGCCATGAATGTCAACAAGAACGCAAACTTGAAATGGATTCAGTAATCACCAAAAACGAACTCGAATAGACCTAATGATTATGCAGTGTGACGGCGGTGAATAAATCTACATGCTCAGACACATGGAGGCCAGTCAACGTTTATTAAGGATAGCTACATGTCAGTCAATTAAAATGAAGCTTGTGGTAATTCAGAACTAACTTATCACTCAACACTCTGAACTGATATTTTTAGGCTTCGCACTCGTTTCATATGTGTAAGATATTTTGCCCACTTAATGACTGAAGACCTTCAGAGTTTGAAAGTTATAAAGACAAAGTTTTCTCTTGATTCTCTTACTGGTACGAAGATTGATCCCTTTTAATGCTGAGAAATATGTGGAGATGCATAATCAGTGTACTCGTATAAGTATTTTGTCGTTCCGCTTTTCGTGTCCCAAACACATGATGTTCGATATTAAAATACCATATCGTAATAACTACGTGAAAAGGTAAAGAACGGAAACTTTTGGAGTGACTTTGACGGTCAAAATACTTCTCATTAAAAATAAAACTTCCCATGGACTTCTATACGTTAGGACAAAAGTACGTTTGGAATATGATTGTAGTACGAAACTATTGACTCTAGTCAGTTCTATCGGATTTTTCTTTACCGTACTAAAAGCTACTGTTAAAAAAAGCGATCTACACAGCTTTGGAGCACCTAGATCTATTTCTCGTCAGGATATCTGAAAGAGAAAATAACATAACGATAAAAGACTTCTTACTGTCTACATTATAGCTTTTGTCGGTTGATGGATATGCTAAATCCCTTATATAAATCAAGATAAGAAAATTGATTTACTCAATGTCGAGCATGTCTTCAGGTGAAGTATTCGCTCTGAGTGTATACGCAGATAATATTCAATCAAAAAAATAATCATATATCAGTAAACCATATTGATGCCAAAGCAAAAGCAAAGATCAAGAATTTGTGCATACAAGTGGATGTGCAGGTGTGGATGTGGTTTTCGGCTTGAGTTTAGGCCTGTCGGTGTGTGTGAGCTTTGATTTGGAGTGAGCATGGAAACGAGACACTGTACCGATGCCACATCGCACATACACCTAAACCGACACCTACACCTCACTCGCATCCAAACCAACACTCATATCTCCTCTACACCCAGACCCACACCCTTTCTTGGGCGAGGTGAGGAGGGAATGGATTAAGACAAGGAAGTTTTTCGGGGCGAGGCGGGGAGGGATTACGACAGAGAATATGTTTTCGGGTCGAGGCGGGGAGAAGCGGAGCGGGAAGAAGCTAGAACGGGGCGAAGTGGGGCGGGGAAAAATTACGGCGAAGCGAGATGAAACGGGATTAAGTTAAAATTCCCGAACTTTCCTCATGATAGTTCCACAACATAAATATCGATATATAGACTATATATTTGAATAATGTATGCATAAAGACTTATAATAATAGTCTGTGTGCAGTAGATTATCCACTCAACGCTTCGTACAAATATAAAAGTTCTCCGTTAAATATGAATAGTCTTTATTGAATTCTATTTTTATCGTGTACGATGAATGATAAAGACTGCAACAGAGAAAAGCAGCGTCTATTGATAGACTGCTTTCGCAAATTAGATTCAACCCAAAAGTTTACTTTAGATGCTAAAACAGAATTTTATATAGAATTTATTTATACATTCTTTTGTTCAATAAACATTTTCCATCTCTGTGTAACATCGAAATTGCTGCATGCCATGAAAACATCAAATACTCAGCATTTCGCTAGAATTAAGAGCCGTTTTTATTTGTTAAATAGCTTTCTATACGCTATTACAATATACTAAGAAAAGAAGAGAAGTATATTTATTTTATAGGCATCAAACCGAAGTTTTGAATAAAACTTTACTACCTGAAAGCGACATATAAAGTATGCATATAACTATTGGGCCGAGGATGTTTTTAAGATAATCTGCAGTTTTTCAATAAGAGACAAAATGAGAATGTTCAACTAGGCACAGTATTTGATGCACTACAAAAATTCTCATGCCTTACGTGAAGAAAATTAAAACTTGAGATCAATCTAATGTGGCAAAATTTTATTTTTAACCTTCATGATTTTGTAGATGAGCAGTTGGCGTTTTTCTAGTATTCAGTGACTTTGATGTTTCGAAAAACAATCTAACGATGATCTAAAAGAACGTTTCGTTCAAATCGACAGAAAATTCTCTATCTCTTAACATTAGCACAGAACCGTTTGGTTGAGTTTAAATTGACAAAAACAGTCTGTTGGAAACCTGCAATATCCCTTGTTGTACCCTTAACTAGCGTTCATGTGTTCATATAAAAGTGAAACGGCTACTGTCAGTAACAAAAGCTCAAAAAACAAAATGCTATTGTGCTTGCAGTGCATGTCTGTTGAAAGTGACTTCTGCTGCAACAGTTGATATTGAAAAGGGTTCAACAAAAGATTTTCTTGAACAGTTAATGGATGAAGAACTGACAAAAAGAAAGTCTACACCAATAACAAAAGATGAAGTCGATATTCATATCGATTTCAAATTAGGCAAAGACTGTCCAAATTAGTACTCATTCTGAGATGAATTGGAAAATATTTTTCCAGATTTGTCCATGTTGGCATGTCACATGTATATAATGTCACAGAATTCAGCTGCTGCCGACAGAGTCTTTGGTAGCAGATGAAATTATCAACCAAAGATGTAATTTACAGCATACAAGTGTTAGTAGTATTCTATTTCATCGTGTAACAGAGAATAACAAAATAAAAGGATGACTGAGGACGAATTATATTTGAGGCGAGGCGAGGCGAGGACACTTTACAAGAGTCGAGGCGAGGAGCAAAAATTCTGCCCCGTTTCGAACTCTGAAGTACATCGATTTACAGTTATATGTAATAGAGAAGAGCATCAATGTCTTAAATTATTTTTGCTGAAGTTTGTCATCCTCTTCTATCGTAAATTAGACAACATTCTGACACAAAAAATAAGAAAATCTGAGTAATTATGAGTGTTGATGATCTATCAAATTGATTCTTGGAAAAGTCGATGTAGAGAACATAGACAACGATTTCGATACGACTTAATATCAAGGCAACTGAAATTGCTTCCGTTTCGTTATCTTGAAGTCTTATTCGTAAGTTTAGATCAAAATTTGGCATGTAGTAGTTGACGAATGATATCAATGAAAAGTACAATAAAAGTCCATTTGAAACTCGAGACAAAATTCTAGGAATCAGCAACAATGCCGTATTTTGTTTCCACAAAAACAATTAGTTAGTCAATAATAATCATGACACAATTTGACTTTTCAAATTTTTACATACATGATGAGATATCAATATAATAATGTTCACAGGATGTGTTTTACGAAAGCATTCATTTGCAAAAAAAATGACTTGTTTTTTGTAATCAAAAACTCTCAATGCATAGACTATGACTCGGATTTTTACTTTTAAAATATATTGAATAGCCAAAACAAAATAAAAATTTAATTTTTACCATTTTTTTTTCGCTATTTCTGATGCCCTACATATGCATATCAAGCGACAACATCATTTTAATTCAATATATGTTTGTAAAGCTTTTATTGTTGCGTATCGCCACAAATATTGTTACACTATCCTAAAGTTGATAATTGACTTGCAAAAGAAAACATCATTACTGCATTGACGACGGCTTCAAAATAACACTCTTTTTATTTGCTGTTGATGAAGTACAATGTTGATCAACAAACATCATTCATTAATTACCTCATGTTTGACTGTTTCTTTTTTATTTTTAATGCATATTATTTTAGCATTAAAAATGATAAAAAAAAACAATTCTGATGGCAAACAAACTTAACTAATTATATGCGTTCTACGGGGGCATTGTGCAAACAACACGATACTGGTTTAAAATTCAAAAACAAAAACAAAGAAATACGTATATTGTAAAATAAAAATATATAAATTACAGCTTCATAAAGAAAGAAGACAAAAAAATTATTGTAACATACGTGTATTCATCTCGAAAAATTCAATGTAATGTAAGTATAATCATATATGAATTTTCTATTCATTAGTACAATTACTGAATAGATTTCTTAGGATAAATATTTCGAAAGAGCAGAATAATATAATATATTCACTATTTTACTAATAAAAAACAGTTCGATGACATCTGGAGAGATATTTAGCGATACAGAAGGACAATTACAAATTGCGAAAATACGTTTAGTTCGATGGAGGAAATACAAAGCACTTGAGCGTGATGAACTCTGAATGAGTTCGAAAGCTTACACTTCTACTGTATTATGTTTATTTTCAAATTAACCATCTTAGAATAAATAAATAGAAATTAACTTTCTCTAAAAGGAAATACAAGCAAAAATTGAACTAATTCACTTTTCATATCAAGAAATCTATATAGTTTCAAACAAATACAAGAAACAAAGAGCGTAAACTTTATATTGAAAGGAATTTTGTTGCTTCTATTTCAGAGTTAAAAAAGATATTACTCCAATTTTCGAACAGAAATTGGGGAAAAACAGACTCAAATTTTCTGTTAGACACGTGCTCACGTTAAATACGTTCAACTGATATGTTACTGCGAGAGGCAGATAATATATTACATACTGAGGGGAAATAGTGGCGACTTTGAACTTGACGTCCCATGAAGTCTTGAAATCCACTAAATCCCCCATGATGCATGCCAAACTGGCTTAGGACAGAAGATTATTTGATCAAAAAGAAAATTTTTGTGAATAATTGGTGCTATTAGTTGATCGATGGTAAAACTTCTGAGTAAAAAACGTATTAATAAAAAAAAAGACTGACTGACTTTATCAATGTATTGAATTCAATTTGCATTATCTGGATAGTTGATCGTAGATATGTTAAAAGAAATAAATATCGAAGTAAAAAAAAATACTGAAAGATGATTACTAAACTATAGGCACTTAGATTCAATGTTTACTTAGTGACATTGTTTTTATAATTATATTGATTCTTGATCTAAATTGTTTTTAAGGCAAAAAAAAACAATATTTTCAGAATTAAACTAGAAGAGTCGTAAAAAGATTTTTTCAAGAGACTTATGAAAAATTCGTCAGCGATAGAGAAAATAAAGAACTAAAATACCTCTATGAAAGAAATAACTTTCATTTTAAAGAGAAAAATAAATTTCCATCAAGTAAAAACTAATAATAAGCATAATTATTTAGTGTAGTGGAAAAATAATGCTCTCTCTATACTATGCAAACAGGATAGTGAACTAAAGCCTTGTAGAAAAAGTAGTACAAAGAAAAAACGATGACTTAGTTAAGTGTTTTTGCGTCAAAGATGCTATTTATTTGAAAGTATTAAGCTACAATAAAATAATAGGTTATCATCAGAGTATTCATGTCTACAGATCGTTGGTTTGAAAAGAATTCGTATTTGAATTCTTCAGACTTCAATATCAAGAATGAATCAATGCAAGAAATGTAGTAGAATAAAACTTTAAAAGAATATCTAATACACATGGTAGATAACATCGACCTTACAGTATCTGTTTTCTGTTGTTAAGTTGATTGAGTTTAATGTTCCTGATATTGTTCCATCAAACTCTTCAGTGAGTTCTCTTCAAAAATATTTTGGAAAAGAATTTTTTTCTAAAAATAATAAAATTCTAGGACAACTATACATAATAGAAAACTTCAACTATAAAAAAAAACAATATTTCCAGTCTATTTCATTCCTCGATCATGATATATTATAACACGAATTGTAGCTTCGTTGACTTTAAAAAAATCGACCATTCAATATAAAACTAAAGCTTCGATATTATTAAATCTTGTCCATAAAATATATCGAATTTGATGAAAATTTTTGTGTGTTGAGTTTGCGTTAGTTCTAATTTGTACATAATAGAATCAGTTATTTAAACAGAGCTTGCTCATTCGCTGTGGTATTTATTCAAGTCTTATCATGAAGAAAAAGGAGAAAGTCAAAAAATATAAGCGAGTTGACTTTTTTTGCCGTTACTGTTCGATGCACGACTGCGAGTGTTGGAATAATTACATAAAAGAAATTATTTTGTGCTTCATCATCTTAAGAAAATTTCTTTAGTAGCTTAAATGACGACACTCCTGGAACCCCATCATAATCCGACATATTTGTATGTGGAGTAACAGACAACGATATATTCAACTTTATCCCATTTTTTTCTTAGTGTTTCACATTAACAAAAATGAAACTAAATGAAATTCAAACATATACGTATACTCAAAGATTTTTTTTCTCTCTTCTTTTTTAGTAATCGATTGTTTATGATTTGAGGAAAAAGTATACATAAATATATGCACTTAGCTACCATCTTTTCTATTGATAAAATAACAATTGAATCCGATCGAAAACAACATGGATGGCGGTCAATTATACGCGAATTCGCTCTCAATACATCCGCTCATGGAATTCCGGGCATTGCACGAAGTCAAAGTATAAAAAATAGAATTTTTTGGTCGATTTCATTTGTTATTTTCAGTGGCATTACATTGTACTTTGTCATTCAAACAATTCGCGAATATTTTCAATATTCTACACAGACATCAATAAATATAGTGAGCGAATGGCCACAAAATTTTCCAGCATTTACTATTTGTAATGTTGCACGCATTCGTTATGATCAATTCATCGTACCTTTTCTCAACTATACTAATGAATTGAATGTCACTAACACAAATGATACAACATCATTTTCATTACTACAAGCTAAATATGTTAATGAATTTTTTCGAATGAAAACCAATCAAAATGAGTCGTTAAATATGTATTTTTTTCCATTGAGTTCAATGCTCATTAAATGCGTTTTTAATAATAAGAATTGTTCAGCATCCGATTTCACTTCCTTTTCTTCATCTTCATATGGTCTTTGCTATACATTGAATACTAAATTAAAGAATATGACGAATGTACGTAAAAGTAATGAATATGGTGGATCTGGTAAACTCGAACTAAGTTTCTATGTACATAGTCATCAATATGTACCCTATATTGAAGAAGGTTAGTAGTATAATAATCTTTGATAAGTATCAAAATTAATTATCTATCTAATCTCAGATATAGGCATGATAGGGATGGTGCATGATAATACACAATTTCCTATGATTGAATTTGCTGGTAGGGCATTGGCCACGGGTTTCAAACATCGAATGACATATGCAAAGAAGACTATTTCCTATTTGCGCGCACCTTATACAGCATGTAATGATGAAATACCACCTATCATGCAAGCTATGTTTAATAATTATCCTGATGTCGAATATGTTTACTCAGAAGATATATGTTATGATTTGTGCACACAAGTTTACACGTAAATATATTAATATTCATATGAATAAATGATTTAACTTGCTGATTCGATTACAGGTATTACATGTGCGGTTGTATTGATCCAAAACAATGGAATGCTCGTTCAATTCTTCTACCACAAACTGAAACAATAATCGTAGCTCCATTATGTAATATATCTGATACATGTTATACTGAAGCGGCCATTGTTCTGATGAATTCATCAATTTTACTTGAGGGATATTGTTCATATTGTTCACAACAATGTTCAATTACGGATTTTATTGTCAAATCATCAATGTGGAAAGCACCAGTTGATTGGTTAATGAATGATATAAAAACTTTTGTCGAAAACTCTAAAATTCCATTGCCTACAGATTGGTCGACTAATTGGTATTTACATATTCAATCTAATTATCTCTCCATCGAATTAGTACACGAATCAATTTTAGTCGAAAATTATACACAAACACCATCGATGGGATCTATTGCTGTTCTATCAGATGTTGGCGGTCAGACAGGTCTTTGGATTGGTATCAGTTTTTTATCTTTATTGGAAGTAGCAGAAATGTTCTATCGATTAATTCGATATCAGTATCACGTGATTCGAGAAGTCATAAGAAAATATAGAAAGAAAAACTGAATGTATAAAACTTTGGTGTATAAATCTATATGAATGTTTTGTTTGATGAATCGTATTAATCAACATTATATATTCATTTCAACAAAGAATAATTTTGGTTTGAATTTTGATATCGAATAAATCTTAACAATTGCATATGATTTCAAAATTGAAGATATTTTTTTGCTTATATTGAGATTTCTTTAACGAGAAAATTTTATTTGGTGAACATCTAACACAACAGCAGTGATAAAGATCTATAATATAGAAATTTCTCAAGTCATAATTTAAACTTAAAAATATCATTTTTTTACAAGAGATCAACAAGTTTGTCACTAGATTGTACACGGTTGGAAAAAATATTATTCCAGGGGGGTAACGCTATAATTTCAAATAGGTGATATGATGAATTTTATACCAAATGAAAGCCCGTGAAAAATGGGATTTATTGATGCTAAATAGTAAGGGTTATGTAAACCTTTTAATATCGAACTTAAGAAACTTTCAGAAATTTTATACATTTTTGGGGGTGGAAAA
>CAJNSZ010001490.1:5700-21441 GCA_905329745.1 Rotaria sp. Silwood2 | reverse complement strand
CAAACTCCGAGTGCAAATTTTTTTTGATAAAATTCCATCATTTGGACTCAACATCACCCTCTATGAGTTTCATTTGGGTCCCATGCTCAAAAGTCAAGATTCAGCATACTAAAAAATCCTGGATACGTCACTGCTTATTGGAGACATTTTTGAAGTGGTTCTTATAACGGGTTTAGATACATTAAGTTTTGTTCATCAGTGAACTTTTTATTTGTCTCTTAAAAGCGACATGCACGTAACAAGTCTTAAGACGACGGGCCATATCAATAGTATTACAGCAAAATATAGTAAAAGAAACTATATATGTATTTTTTCTTTATGTTAAATAAAACTTTTTCTTATTCACTTGCAATTAGAAGATTATTTATCGAAACAACACTAGTATAGATACACAAAAAAAAATCCTTTTATTCAATAATGAATGATGGCATAATAGACACAAACTGAGATTTTATTTTAAAACGAATAACAACGAATAAAATAATATTAATAATGATGATGATGCACATATATGATAGCTTGTCCATTAAAATATGTTTTTCTTGTTCGAACTTCTCTATTTAAGTATTGACCATTTGATTTGCTCTTTCGCATGGCTAAGTACCTATTAAAATAAGACAAAGAAAAACTTATATAATATCGAATGATAAAGTTTAAAAACGTGCAATCACTGCAACAGAGAAAAAAATCATCATGCTATTCTTTCTTTGATTTCTTTTTCTTGGTTCTTAATATTTATTTAATCAATCAATTATTCATACATGAAAATTAAGGTGACATATATATAGAGACAAAATAGTCAGCGTCTAAATAATGATAGAAGCGAGAAATGGAGCAATGTAGAGCTCGTACACACGCACATCATTAGTATATATATATATCTATCGATCACCATTGAAGAACATATTGAGTCCCTGATAGACAACCTGATTGACAAAATATGATTATATCTCATATTTATTTTTATGAATTATTTAATTGATTGGTCTTTTTTTAAATTTTCTAATAACTTACTTGAGAAACAGTTTGTTCACCTAATGGAATATCATCTTGACGTAATTGAACACGTTGTGTAATTAATATTGGATCAGTTTCAAGAATAATTCTATAAATAATAAAATATTATTGTTTTTCTTGAAAAAAAGACCAAACTTAAATAACAAAGAAATTTTTTTTTCATTTTACCCATCATCACAAATTTCATCAAGTGTAAGCATAACTAAATCAAGATTATCATAAAGATGTCGTTTTTCAACATTTTTTCGTAACATTGTACTTAATGATTCAAATAAACATGTTAATACAGAATTTAACATTAACTAAAAACAAAAAAAAGAAGAAAAAAAATAATTGCAAAATAAAAATAATTTTTATATACTTCATTTTCATTTGTACTACCCATAACATAGAAAAGTAGATCAACATTATTTCGATAGACAATTGTCCAATTATCAAGAAGAATAACATCTCCTGAACCTTTATGTGTTTTATTAAATAAAGATTTTTCAAAGTCTTTTTGTTCTTTTACAGTTGCAAATGAATTATTATAATACTAAATATTAAAAAATAATTCATTTATTTTTATTTTTTTAATATTTATTTTACTTTAGCTATAAGTCGATTACCATCGTTATCCAATATAATAATACCCTTGATCACATATAGTGATGGTATCTATAATAATATCAATAATAACTTAAAAACAAAATAATATTAAAAAAAAGCTTACAGCGATATTGTCGGACACCATATTATTAATTTAAGACGTGAGAATAAAATCCGAAGATCTAAAGTAATGAAATAAGATACGTGTCAGTCAATATATTGAGAAAAGGACAATGTGACGCGACTTTGCGGTAATGATTGCCTACTCCATTCGACCGCATATAACCAAGTGTTTATAAACAGTTCGTAAATGGGCGACAACTACAGGATATTTCAAAGATACATTAAGGAAAAAGTAAATGTAATTATCTTTAACAAATTCAAGTGATTTAGTTATTCTTTTTTCTAAATAATATGATAATGTGTTCTTTGAATTAATTTCATGAAATTGTTAACCAAGTTACATCTGAGATGGTTTCCCTAAACATTTACTTAGACGTTATAAATATCTTTACTTTACCGAATTCGATTAACAATTTTTATTTGATTATTGCAGATAACCTAAATTTGATCTTATGTTGAATACAACTTCAATGAACGTACTTATGTCCTAATTTTGTTCGCATTACCGGCGAATATTGTCGGTATATACCTCACATGATAACAAAAACAATTAAATCGTTCGAATCGTATAAGACATATTCCGGTTTACTTTTCTAATGAACTTCTTTTAACACTCTGTATGAATAATTTATAAATAGAAACAGTTGCAGAAAAAATGAATCAAGCTATGTTTATGTTTTCGTAATGTATCACAGTGTTAGAATAGCTACTGGTAGAAATGGTCACACGAAACTGGATCAACTGGTATATTGACATGAGTTATTCTTCTAACCCTATAATCATCAAATCAACTTCTCGATTAGTCATATCTGCGTCCTAATCACTACAATGATGGTATAAGACCCTTTTTTAATAATGTGTACTATTTATTTGCTTAAGTTTTTTCTCTTTTAGTATCTATTGGTGAACGGAAGATCTCATTATCTTACAAACTCTGTATCAGATTTCCACATTCACAGCTTGTGATATGCATACTGTTCAGACAAAAATAAGAGTATATGTGATACAGTTTGCTAAAGACCTTAATACATTGTTTTAGACATGATTCAATATACTGTTTAATGAAAAGATAATAAATAGAAATTGATTCGCATTTTATAGAACATTCTACTAGTTTTTGGTTTCATCTATTTTTGATTATCGAATAATAGTTTGTTTCAAATTATTCACATTTTGGATATCGGTGCGGTGAGAGCAACATCTACACCCAATACAAAACATTTTATGTTTATCAAATCTTTCATTAGTGAGGATATTAATTAAGAAGACTAGATGATAGATTATATATTATTCATTTTGTATTTTGATGAATATACATATACTAAACAAATATAAAAATAACAAAATCTCTAATACTAAATGAGAAAAAGTTAATATGTAAATATTTTAACATTTAAAATGTACCAATAAAAAACAAAACCAGTATTTTAATATTTTGATTGTAAGAAAATATTTTTCTTATTTTCTGCTAAACACCATAATTGTTCATGAAGTGGTAATTTATTCTGTATTTCTTCTTGTTGTTTTGAATCGAATGGTACGAGTTTCTTGATTATTTCAACAACATCTCTTGCACAACCCCATGAAAGCGTAATACCTGAACCTGAATGTCCATAACAATGAACAACATTAATACCATCAGTTGTTTTTTCATGTTCAAGACGTACACCATCATCTCGATAAGGTCTTAAACCTACTTGAACATTACCATAATGAATTCGTTTTAATGCTGGTAAACATTTTGAACACATGCGAAGAATCTTTTTTGTATCATTTTTCAAAGTTGATGAATTCCAATTATCTATTTGAAATGTTCCACCTAAGACAACTGAATTTGATTGTGGGATAATATATGCTTCACCTTCATCTGTATCAAAATTATAAACTGATTTTATCCATGGTGCATGAATACGAATAATCTAAATAGAAAAAAAATTAATTATTAATATTTAAAACATTGATTAATTAAGATTACTTGTCCACGTGCTGGTCGAACTGTTTGATCATTAGCTAATTGTCTTGCACCTAGCCCAGTACAATTAATAATTATATCTGTTTTATGCATTAATTCATTGAATGAATGAATTTTCTTTTTAATAAATTTTACTCGAAAATCTTGTGCAAGAAAACGTCGTAATTCTCGTAAATAATATCGAACTTCAATAGTAATTGTTGGCATGACATAACCTGATGTTGGTTTTAAATGATCAAACTTTCCTATTTCATATTTATCTAACATACGAAAATGTCGAACTAATGTTGAAAATTGTGGTCCGAAAATATTCTTATGATTATTTTTACCATCAAAACCTTGTAAAGTATATGCAGACATTTTCATAATACCAGCTTGAGCTGCTTTTATAGAAAAAAATTCACTAAGAAAAATATCATATGTATAACTAGCCCAACGAAGTATTCGTTCATCAATAGATTCAAATCCATATGGTTCCCAATAACCAGCTAAAATATCACCTGTTGTTTCTGGTGAAAATTTTTCACTAATAATTATTAATTGAAAATTATCATTTAATGAATATTCTTTTAGTAAAGTACATGCAGTTGTTAAACCTATGATACCTGCACCAATTATTGTTATATGAAACTTATTTGAAAAAGACATGATATTTGAAATTGAAGTCAGCAATGATAAGATTTTTGATTACGAAGTTACGTGTTTATTATGATGAAAAGAACGAGTTAAAAACAAAACGAGACATATATATATGCTTCGCCATCTATTTTATAATACAAAGAGTTTCTTGTGTTTTATTGTGTATTGATAAGCATTTGATTTTATTGAATGTTAAACTCAACTGATAATGTTTTTTTGGATATGTTATATGATTTTCTTCTCGCACGATTTGCATTCATTTTATCGTTAACTATTTGATTATTTCCTTCTCGAAAAACGATAAGAACTTGAAAGCAGAAATTCGATGATCGGATCCAGTGGTGGGCTTTCCTCGGTTCCGATCGAAACTACTATCCTTTTCCAAATATAATATACTACCCTATTTTTCGAATAAATTTGATGGGGGCATCAGAGTTTGATTAGTGCGCAATTGACTTCCTAAGACCCTTGATTTCAGCCAAATGATATATGATCGTTCGCAAAACAGCTAAATAATAGTAATTCACCGTTCAGCTCAGCATAGTAAATGAATGTTGTCTAGCTATTTTTCTGGAGAATCATAGTTCAATTGGTTGAAATCGCATTCTCAAGAAAATCCTTATGACTCTCGAATGGAACAAGCTAGAAATGTCGGCCTTGTGTAGATCAAAATATAAATAGTTTCAGAATATAGATTTTGACAATCTCCACCACCATCGAATTTCTCCTTCTAAGTTATTACTATTTTCTCGGCGAGATACCGTCGGAATCATTGATCTGGGTTAGAATAAAAAAGAATATTAACTTTTCATTTTGATTGAAACTTAAAGAAGAAGTTAGTTTATCAAAACTAAAATCATAAAGACAACGATTTTATATCTACTATTCTTTTCGGTCTTAAATTTAATCAACATTCAAAAGCAAATATTCAAATAACTAATGAATCACTGTTCGGAATTATTTATTTATTTTAAAGAGTAAATAAAAATCAAAAATACAATACAACACAAATTGTCAATTTCTTTTATTCCTTTTTCTCATTATCGTTTAATGTTGCTGCAGCCATTTGTTCAGCTAAACGATTTGCATTTTCTTCTGTTTCATTAGGAATAGTCGATAAATCTTTTTTAATATTTTTTACTGATACTCCTTCAGATTCGAGTAATTTATTAAAATCATCCTAGAATATTTTACTTTATAAATATTATTTTTGTTTTCATATAAAATTTACCTCCCAACCAAGTAATTTTACAAGTTCAGTAACACCTGCATCACATGCGCTTTTATGAAATGCATCACGACGATTCTTATTTGTATCATATAATAATGATGAAGACCCCTAAACAATATATATAATATATATTATAAAAGTTCAACTACTAAAATTTACAAAACTCCACATAGATGTTTCTTTTCCAGTTGGCTCCATATTAATAAGAAGACGAGGACAATCTTTATCAACACTAAAAATAGATCATTTTTACAAACAACTATAATTTCATATTCATACAATGATACAAGGCGATTAAATGGTGCAACTTGTAATGATGTACCAATAATGATTAAAAAATCAGCTTTTGGAAAATCCTAATAAGAAAAAATTTTCTATTAATCAAACAAAAAAAGACGGACAAAATCCTTATTCATAACTTACACTCTGTACACATTCTTGAAATCGACTAGGAAGGCTTTCACCAAAAAAGACAATATCTTAATCGAAATAAATTTTATATAAATTTATTTAAATTCGTAATTACAATACCTGGTTTAACAATTCCATCACAATCTTGACAATGTGGAATTTCATCTTTGAATATGATTTCTAAAGAAAATAATATTAAAATTCGAAAAATAAATTATCTCAATCGATTTTCATAAGTTACAGAAGCCGTGATAATTCTCAGAGAAAAAAAAATGCTTCGAATTTTACTGCTGTTTCTATAATGAACTAGAACTATTGTTGCAAGTCTATGAGATTCATCGATTCTCAGAGAAAATTGATATCCCACGTAAAATTCAATTGCTGCGTTGGACATCTCTAATAGTGTCACTCACAAAAGAGATCGTTGAATGTTATTTGTTATATATAATGATAACCATTGTAAAAATGAGTTCTTATAATATACATTATTTTGCGTTTGAATAAATAGTTCCTTGAAAATTTTCCCATGAAATTTATTTGCTCTTTGAAAAAACAAATAATTGAATTTTGTTGTATTTTTGGTATAATTTATAAAATAATTCACTCAAAACAATAGAACATTTAATTGCAATTTTTATTTCTCGTTCGATTCTTTATACTTTTAAATGAAATAGTAGTTTTATGATTTCTCTTCTCCGTTCATATTCTGTGAAAGATATTCCTACTTACAAAAGTTCATCATTGATGCTCAATGATATACATATTCAATAGGAGAGTATTCAATTTAACTATCTCTTTTATCTAACTGTTTTAATATGAGAACACGTAGCGTCCTCGCACGAGTCATGATTAGATATGCGCAAGATCGAAGATTACTGCTAAATGTTTTGTTGTTTTAATCAAACCATCTTATTTAATCATACCTATAAAAAGAAATTCAGAAGAGGAGAAGACCAAAAATAGTGACATTCGTCAACTGAATTAACCAGAAGAAAAACATCTATTTCAGATCTGATGAAAAGAAATTTTTTTGCAAATTTTCATCTGGTTTTTTGTGTACTCAAAAAGTGAGTACACTCTAGAATCGGTCAGTGTGTCCGTCCGGCCGGCCGTTAACACGATAACTTTTGAAAGGAGAGTCCAATCGCGATGAAAGTTTCTACACAGTTCAGTCTGAACAATGTCTCGGTCGAGTTCGAAGATGAGCAGGATCCGTCAAGAAATGGCTGAGTTATCGAAAAAATTGTNTTAAACTTTCAGGCTAATATACGGGCCACAAGACCTACATGTGGGCAAAATTTCAGGTCGAAACTCCTTAATTTGATTTTTCGGTGAATATCGTATCATAGGTGATAAACCCAGTAAAATGACCATAACTCGAGAAGGAAGGCCCATGGGTCCTTGTCATTTTGGACTTTTTCTAGTCTCATTGGACTCTATTTATCGGCAAAATATCGGCTTAAAAGCTTTGAATCACTTCGGGCAGTTCCCTCGTTAGTTCTAGTCATGAACTGTAAAATCAGATTTTTCTAGATACGAAAGGATGAAAAAGCATTTATTGTTTTGATTCAAGAGATGTTCGATGGAAAGAGAAAATTTTCAATTTAAGATGAGTTTTCTTCATTTACAGCACGGTTGTACGTTTTAAATAGAAATTTATGCATAAAACTACACAATAGTTTCTTTCTTTCACAGTCTACTAATGTAGTTTCAACAAAATTACTAAAATAGGAATAAGAAAATTGTGAAATACTAGAAAGATGAGTCAGTAATTTACAAATATGTGAAAGATTTCAAGTATTCAAATTTCATTTTACACTTGTTTTCTATGAAGTATTAACTGAGAGAAGTATAAAAGCATAAGGCGAGATTTTTTTAATTTCTTTTTGCACAGACTATGACAGACATAAGCTTGATAATGAAATTTACTGTATTTCTTTTCAAACTTCGAAAGAGAAACTGTAAGGTTACATGTAAACTACGACTCAATAGGATAGTACTGATGTTTTGATTTAAATATACATTATAAATGATTTTTCAAACATTTCTTTCAATTAGTAATATCGATTATATCAGAGTTCATATTTTAATCCCATAGGAACTGTAATAACAGATTTACAATTCTAGAAATGTTTCATATTTTGAGAAAAGATTCATATATTTTCCTCATATCTCACATTAGATCGTATTATTTTGAAAAATTTATCATACTCATCACATATAATTGTTTGCGGCATCTGCTTTGGTTCAAGCAGCGATCGATTTTTCATCAAACTTGCAGAAAACTCTCCTCTATAAAAAGTCAAAGGATATGTACATTCGAATTATTGTAATGCATTTAGGTAGAAATTTTATTTACAAATAAAAGTATATGAGATCAAAAACAAAACGACAAATAATTAATTTTTTCATAGCATAGTTTTGAAGTCAGTTGGTAGAAGGAATAAATGTATTCAATCAATGACTCTCGTATAAACATTGTCTTTACTACTAATATTCAGTTTTTTCACTAATTTTAGTTACTACAGTTTGATGATGTGTTGTATTTTGTACATAAGCATCAACTGCTAATGGAATTAGATCAATTATTTGTTTAATAAGTCCAGCAAAACGAAAGGCAGCTTCTTTATAACCATAACGAAATATCATATATTTCCAAAGAAGTTCAGTATATTGATTTTGATAGAAGAATAATTGTTTAGTTTTTCTTAATAAATAATCTCCAAAAATATTTGTCGAATTATCAATCATAAAGCAATTTGAAGAAAATGAAATAATAACAAGAAAAATTTTCACGAGTGTTGAATCATAATCAAGACGTTCCATAACAGATGCTGCTTGTGTAAGTGTTTCAACATCATATGATGAAGCAAAAGCAGATAAATATGTTTTATTTTCAAAAATACCTGATTCACGTAAAATAAGTTGACCCATTAAACTAGAAGCACTATGAAAATTACGTTGATAAATACATTGTTGTTCAGCAATAGTAAACATTTGAAATTCATTTGTGCATCTTATATAAGATTGTAATGATGTATAAAATGAAATAAGTATATTTGGTATTAATTCTTGTGCAAGTTTTACACGTATTTTAGGTGGTAATTTTGATTGACGTGCAATTTCATTATGTATAGATTTTACAGGACTGAATATATCATATGCATGTATTATATTAGAAAATAATGTCCAATCTGTTGTAGTTAGACTTGATCGATCTCTATTTAATAAATCCAATGTATGCAGTGAAAATGAAGGCTAAATATAAACAGAATACAATGTTTGCATTTTTATTCTATATGTGATATTATTGTGCAATGTAGAAATTTTGAGAAAAATTGCCGGAAGTGATTTCAAACTATTAGAACATTACATCGAATTGAATTTTTTTTCAAATAAGAAAAGAAACTTATAGCAATGATTATAAACATCGTAAACGATCTCGTATACTGTTGTTGTTTGTATAATTTTCGACAGAAATGGACAAATCAAAGTTTCGTCAGTCCAATATGTTCCCTACAACTATTAATAACTACAGCATTGAACGGAAGATCGACGTTGCTCTGAGTTCTTTCGCTCAATGGCGCAAACTTCCGTGCACACCAATTAATTGCTAATTAGCAAAGAAGGTAGATGTACGTTATAATCTAATCAGCATGCTATCAGACGAGTAATTCAAGTCAATGAACCGTTTGTAACTTGTTCAGTCTTATTCCATAACTGGTGGTACCGAGGCACATACACAATAACTTTCTGGGTATATGTCAAACAACGTGATTGCTCAATCATATCAAATTAATTTCATTTTAAATTCTTCTCCATTGATATGAATTCCTTAAAAAAAATGACCTCTAACTAACTCATAGGAAATTTTTATCTGTCCTTGAAAAATCAATTCCATTTCAAAAAATTAGTCAAACATGAAAATTCAACTAATAAGAAATATTTGCACTTCGCTTCAATCCGAAGTTTCAATAGTTGCTTTTAAATGGTCAAAGAACGAACGAACATTTTATGCAAAGACTTATGCAACAGGAATTATTAATTTCACATTAACTTGCATCTTTGTACTTTCGCTATAAATGCATCTATTTAAGATAGTGATACTCATATTTGTTTTCTTTTTTCAGTATGACCAATAAATATTTCAATCTTGCTATATCTCTTACCATTCTTGGTTGTTGTATGATGCTTTGTTTATTTTTAATTGTCGAAAATAGATGTCTTTCACTTAGATCTTCTTTACGAATAAGATCACGACTCATACCAATTATAAGACATTTAGCAAGTCGACAAGCAGAACAAACTCTTCGAGATTGTGTTGTTATTTCACAACTTCCATTAAATTGACATGGTTCAACTTCCTATAAAAAAGAATTTGAAATAGAAATAAATAAAACAAGCAAGCAAATCAATACTAACTTCAATACGAAAACCGTGACGACGAAAAAATGTTTTACAAGATGCACAAGACAGTGCAGCATAATTAATAATTCGTGCTTTATCACCACAAACTAAACAAATACTTGTTTTAGCTGCATATCTTGCTTGTCTTTTTATTGGATCAGTAATGATTTGAACGAATTCTGGTAGTTTAAATAATGATTGTTCATATGCCATTGGACAGAATTTTATTTATATTCTTTAAATAGAAATAAATAAATAAAAGAAAGAAACTAATCATTTTAATTGAAATTTTTTTTTCTCAAATCATTCAACATGAATTCTTTTGTCATAAAATTTTGTCAGGTAGAAACTACTTTTATTTCTAATAAGAAGATTTTACCAAATCTTTTGCAAGTTTACGAATTATTGTGAATCGTGATAAAAAGGAAGTTCTTAATTATAGTGCATAAAAGGAAACCAAATGACAGACATTTTGACATTCACTTCACTTTCTTGTCACTAAATTTGATAGATAGTAATATTCGTCGTAGTTTCCTGATAGAGAAGGATGAGTCGAACTTTTTTTTATTTTATTCTAGACCAATAAACCATTGAAGTCTTGAAGATTACTGTCTTCTAGGACAATAATTATTTCGATAAATTTTAATTATCTATTATATTTGTCGATGTGAATGTTATAAGTAAAGAAATTTATCAGATCTTAATAATTTTTTTTCATTAAAAATTCAGAATGATCTTCTATATCAAAATTCTTGTTATCATTCTTCAAGAAACTATACTTGTATTCTATTCAATGTGTTTCATATATATATATATTCCATAATTTACTTCTATTTTGGTTGATTCCGATTCATTATTATAATAGATAAATCTATCTAATCCTGCTGAAACGTAGGAAATTTATAGTTCTTATATTAAACTATTGTACCCTCAAACTTTCTTTAGAATAAAATCTCTGGAAATTCTCATCAATATTCTAATATTATCATGTAGATTAGAATTATTACTTTTACATAGGAATATAAATTATTTATTAGTCAAAAGAACAAAACAATATTCTATTTATCTTTATACTACTTTTCAATATACGTAATAATTTTACAATAGCTTTACTTTGATATTATTTGAAACTTTCAAAAAAACATAATAGATTGAATAATATCAAATGCAATTTTTAAGCATGAATTCGATGATTGAACTTGAATGTTTTTTCGACCTTACAAAAACTAATTATCTTTATAAGAATTGATAATTGTTGAAGAATTCTAAATTAATAAAGTAGAATAGTTATTAAATAAAAAACTTACATAGTGATCAAAGTGAATTTAAACAAGTTTCTATAATATCAACAGTATACGCTTATTAACTGGCAATATAAATAAAAGAGAAGAAATAATTCTATCGTTTCTTTCTTCGTCTTTTTTTCTATTTCCTTTTTTTTTCTGTAGTCTTACTTGAAGAAAATCCATCCTTTTTATACTGAAACCTAATACAAAAATAAATAAAACAGCAAAAAAAATCTTTTTTAAGTATTTATTTATTCAAAATTCTTATCTATTTTAACTCTAATACAAAATTTATTATATCAATAGACATGATAAAATAAATTTTTCATAGTTTTTTTTTTTTTTATCACCCACACTCACAAAACCGAAATGAATTCTATACATTGAACATCAATGAACATAAAAGAATGAAATAGATAATAAAACTATAATTGTTTTTCTCAAATGTAAAAATGAATCTTTCACATACACAAAAAAAAAGTTCTTTTTTAGTTATTTATTTTTGTTATCCTTGCGTGTTATTCAACATTCATCTCAGCATTATAACATAGTTTTATTGGTTTACTTTTTATTTATTTGAAACTAGTGTCTTTTAATGATGTTGTAAGGACAAAATGAATCAAAATTCTTCTTGTTCAATTGCTCACAATGTTCATACACATAATAGTCGTCTCATTCTTAATGTATGCAACATAATTGTATGTCATAATAATGTTGTGAGTCTTGAGTCTATGGCAAGTTCAATGAGTGCCGCTTAGCTTCTCACTTCAGAGCTGCAACTTTATTGATGATTATTTACGAGATTGGACAATTACTTGTAAAATTTATTACTTACAAAAAAGATAAATTTAACTTTCGAAAAAAAAAAACGTTGAGACATACTTACATCCGAAACTCGAAAACTGATAAAATGACATTTATTTATGCGCTGTATTACTATTTCATCCTTAGACCATCATCAAAATGCACCAATTACAAATAAATAAAAGATAAATTAGCATAGCATATTAATACAAGACAATATTACTACATATATACATCGTTGCCTCCATTACCTATGTCATGATATAGAATCAAATAACATAAGAGGACGAAAAAAAAAGCAAATGATTAAAAAGAGAATCTTGTATTTGTCTGGCGAAGAATAGAATGAATAAAATGTTTTATTAAATCAGTGCAATCTAAATGATAATTCATTAGAAATATATATTTTTTTCTCATATACTTAAGTTAAATTGAAAATTGCTTCTATTAATTCTATTAGAGAGAGATTTCAATCGAATTTCATTTAATGATAATCGAGTAGCTTCACAACGCAAAGGAGTTTCACAGCAGGCTAATGTAATAGGTTAGAATGCATTTCGACGAAATTCTAAGATAATATCTGCAGTATTAGAAAATTTCTAATATTATATGTATTGATACTACTAACTTAGAGTAGCCTCTCTGCTTTTCGACTAACAACTCAATTTCGAACTGATCATAAGGTATAACAGTCTCAAGTGTGATATGCAATTAGAGACATCATTCGACTCTAAACACATTACTGTTACAGAGTTATTGTATTAAGAAATTTTTTTCAGTAATCATATTGAATAGATGCTATATATATGATGAATATTCAGAAAAAATGAACGTAAGGGATGATCATCGAAACGACACTCACCAATGTAAATGATTGAAAAGAATTCGGCAATGAGGTATACAATCGTCAACAATAATATGTTTCAATTTTCTTGTAAGAAATACACTTGATCTTAATCGAACTTTTTCTTCTTTTTTTCTGTGTCAAACAAACTTTTAGTATTTCATCAAAGATTTTTCTGTAGTTCTTCATATAGTTTTTAATTTAAAAAAAAATGCTTTAATCATCAGTCAATCGTATGCTAAATAAACGTCAGCTCATCAATTTATTTAGATGGCTTTTGCATTTTTCATGCTTTTCTCATATATCAGAATCTCGATATTTTCTAACAATACTGATATTATAACGATTCAAACTTATTTATAAATTCTATCAATGTCAGCAAATGTGTTAGAGATATTCAATGCTCATTAAAGCCAAGTCTTTTATTTTCTTATTACTTGATAGATAGATATATAAAACCATAGACAAAACTAGTATACTATGTAATGTATTTTGTTGAGAATATATATGCTGAGTTTAATTTCATATGATCTCTGAGGAAATTATACTATAATTTTATAAAGAATAAATGATAGACACAAAAATTTGTTTCTCATATTATACTTGTAATAAATTGTCTGTGTAAAAATGATTCTGATCTTTATAATTGCGAGCTTTTTTTTGTTTAAATAATAATCTGTTTACATTTATAAGACTGTATCTCGACCAGAAGCAAAAGAAAGTTTAGTTTATTGAATATTACGCGTAATTTTTTCAAATAAAAATTATATAGTAGTATTCAATAAATATATTAATTATTTATCAAATTCAATCACATTAGTAGAATTCAAAGAATAAAAAAAATTAAGTAGCAGATATTTTAAATTTATATTGTTAAGTGCATCATTAAAATAACATATTTTAGGAAGTATGGTCATGCCAATTCATGTCGTACAAGTGAACCAAAATTATTATATAGAATTAACAAATTAACAATTCATTTATATATTTAGGTAAAACGCGCTCTAATATAAGATGGTACAACGAGTAATAAGACAGTTAAGAAATATATCACCTTGCAAACCATGAGTTGCAATGATGTCTGGCAATCAGTAATACTTGTTTGTGGATACCTAACCAGGGTTGCCAAATCTTCTGATTTGAGCAGGAAACTCCTGTTTTTTTTTATCTTTTCTTCTGATAAGAAATTTCCTGATTTCAGAAGCTGATTTTTAGTTTTGTTTCTAGTTGACTAAAACAGAAACCAGTGAATTAGATATGATCTCCTATAAACTTGCTAGACATTGTACGTACACCTAACTTACAAAAGCTATTGTAGTTTAAGTGCGCTTTGCTCATTTCTGCTTCAAGTGAATTTCGTGAAACAGCTTTTATTGACGTGAGATATTATCGAGTAACCACAGACATACAATACAACATGATTTTCTATAAGTTGAACTGAAATTTAAAATGGAAACATATCACATTAGCACATAGATTTATGATTATTTCCTAAGTAAATCTTATCTATTGAAACAATTATGTTGATCAAATAACTAAGTCATTTTTTAAAAGTATGACGAATTGCTCAGTAGAAAGCTCTTATCATACTTGTTACTTGATATCTTGATTCATAGTCATTAATGAGTTATTTTCATTTTTCAACATTATGCACTTTAATAAATGATTGTGAAATAAATATTAAACCTCTCCGCGTAAACAACTCGAGATCTTCTCATATGCTGTAGCGTACATACTTCCTTAAGGCATCTTTCTATTATGATACACATTTTTCATAGGTTTCAATACAAGATATTTTGACAAAGCTTCCTGACTTTCCAGAGCTATCCAGAGTTTGTCCAGGATTTCAAGCTTTTGTTTGATAAAAAATCTCTGAAAAATAGACTGTTTTAACTGTTACTTAAAATTAAGTACATCTTCTATGACGTTCTGCATATCAAATTCTCCATGAGTCTTCTGTTAAAGAAGGGTTTAATATAAAATATATCGGATTATCACCTTTTTTTTATTTAAATTCAGATGAAAGGAAATTTTTCACCATAAGCTTGATATACAAAAGAGAAAATTGCTTATGTCAGCAAGAAATTGAATTTTCTTCGTGTAAAACTATGTAGACAGCTTTCAGACATCAAGTAAAAGTCTCCTGATTTAGAAAGAAAAATCTCCTGGTAAACTAGTGATTTTTGACAAAAACCTCCTGATTTCTTAAATTTGGATTTGGTAAGCCTACACCTAACTCTATTAATAATCAATAAGAACAGCTTTTTCGCAAAAACAAATCAGTAGTTTCTAGTATTTGATCTGGTGGTTTAGAATTATGAAAGAAATAACAATTGCTGTTGAATGTACTTTGAGGAGGAGACCTGGTTTGGATGAAATGATCAGAAAAAAGATGTGACTGAAATCTATTAATTTATTT
>CAJNSZ010001489.1:0-26148 GCA_905329745.1 Rotaria sp. Silwood2 | reverse complement strand
TGCAATGCATTACAAAATCAATGAATTATAATGCATTATTTAGGTTGCATTATAATGCCATTGCATTCATTGACTTTCTATGGCAAAATAATGCATTATAATGTACATTATTTCGGAAAATTGGCTACATGGGATACCACACTCTAACATATTCACAGATAGATTGAAGTGTAATTTATTTTGCATGCACCTTTTTCCAGTCAAGACAAGCTACTTCAAAGTAATCTATAGAGAACATAATACAAACTAATCAAAAGATAATGTTCATGTCAATGCCTTCTTTTTTCAAATGTATTTCAAGCATTGTCTTCAGATTCTTTCATCCGGTTGCTAAACGCCTGTACTAAACTATCCAACAGTTCAGAACGAGAAGCGTCCAGCTCGTGCAGCCCATGGCTATCGTATACTCTAATAATATCATCAATGACGGTTACAGCAATCCCTTGCCACAGAGCGACGTGTGTGACTAATGGAAGCCACTCGTCGATTTCCGAATCTAGGAAGACTTTGATAAAATAGTCCGAAGGAATAGTCGCCCAGTTAAATTCTTTATTTTGCTTTACACATTGATATAGCTTTGAAACTGTTTTTGGATCCAAATCTATTATGCATTCATATACATCAATATCTTCGATAAAAGCATGATTAGTTCAATAGTACCAAAAGTCTGTCCTAGAATCAGATGCATTCAACCAAGCAATAATAATTTCCTTATTTCTTAATTTGTCCCGTATTTTCGCTAGAACGTTACGTCCCGTTTCTTGAAACGACCAGTTTCGGCTACTAAATGAATTCAATAGAGCAACGAGCATCTTGTTTGTTACCATTTTTTCAGCAATTATCTCAAGCGCTTTCCATCCTCTGTCTTGCACCATGTAGTCTTCACTCTCTAGCGCAAGTAGCAGAGCATCGATCACTTGATTCGTTGCTGCTTTTTCACCAATTCGTCCTAGAGCTTCACATACTTTATATTGAATCGAGGAATTTCCATCACGAAGTAAAGTCAGAAGCGCAGTGATACCTTCGTTTCCAGTCGCTTTTTGAGCAAGATTTTCTAGTGCCAAACATGCTTGCTCTTGTACGCGCTAGTCTTCATGCTGTGCTGCTTTCAAAAGACCGACCATTACCTCATTCGTAGCTCCTTTTCTACCCATTCTACCTAGCGCCACAGTGGCGTGATATACAACGGCCAAAGCTGTATCTTGAAGTGATTCCAACAAAGCAGTAATCACATCATTCGTCGTCACTTTTTCACCCATTTTCCCAAGACCTGCACATGCTGTACACCTAATTCTTCGATCATTGTCATGTACTCTATTGAGCAAAGCAGTAATTATCTCATCCGTTGCTGCTTTCTCAGTCAATTTTTCAACAGCTTCATGTGCTCCATATTCATCTGGTTTCTCTTCATTTGGTCTGAGATTCAGAAGAGTAAGTATTACCTCCTTGGTTGCTGCTTTTTCACCCATTTCTCTCAAAGCTTCACAGGCTGCTTTTCGGAGTGATGAGTCTTTGCTTTGAAGAGTATCTAGCAATGCTTCGATCACCTCATCGGTTGCTGCATGTTTGCCAATGTTCACTAAAACTCTGCATGCTTCCTTCCGTACATAATACTTTTCATCTCGAAGTGCTGATACAAGAACAATAGAAACGTCCTTTGCCGCTTGTTTTTCAGCTATTTTTGCCAATGCATAACCTGCATCCCATCTGACCAAGTCCTCTGTATCCTGAAATTCATTTATCAACCCAGTAATCACTTCTTTTGTTGCTGCTTTTTCACCCATTGCTCCAAGTGCACCACTCGCTGCTCTGCGTACAGATGAGCTCTCATCTTCGAGGGCTTTTACCAGAGCGGCGATAACTTCTTTCGTTGCCGCTTCCTTACCCATTGATCTTAGAACATCACATACTTCCTGCCGTACATACCAATTTTCATCGCTAAGTGTACTCACCAGAGTGGCAAGTACTTGACTGGTTGCAAACTTTTCACCCATTTTTTCAAGGACTCTACAGGCATCACCTTTAACGAACGATTCTTTTCCCTGAAGTGCATTGATTAGAGCAGTGGTCATCTGGCTGATTGAAACTTTTTCGCCCATTTTTTCTAAGGCTTCACGTACATTATCTCGAACTGATGAGTCTGTATCACGAAGGCCATTGAGAAGAATGCTAATTATTTCGCCAGTTGCTACTTCTGAGCTCATTTTAGATACCGCCCACGACGCTCTTTTTCGGATATCTGCGTCTTCATGTTGAAGTGCACAAATGAGAGCGTCGATCAACTCTTTCGTTATTTTTTTCTGGCCTAATTTTCCTAGAGCCTCACAGGCAGTTGTTCGTACCAGCTGTTCTTCGTCTTGAAGCACTCTTACAAGGCCACTAATAACTTCATTTGTGACTGCCTTCTCACCCATTTCTCCTAGGGCTTTACACGCTTCCTCTCGCACCGATTTGTCTTCATCATGAAGTGAATTTAGCAGCACTATGCAGACTTCATTCGTTGCTGCCTTTTCACCTATTTTTTGCAAGGCCTCACACAAGTTTTTTCTTGCATGTAGCTCTCCATTTCGAAGAACAGGCAGTAGAACAACCAGTATATCTTCAATTTTCCGCTTTTCAGCTACTTTCTTCAGCGCATCAGAGACATTCCAATAATACCAAAAATCATAAGTGTGCTTAATCTGAAATGCATTCACAAGAGCATTAATCATTTCATCTGTTGCTGTACATTCAGCTAACTGTCGGAGAGCTTGAGCCGCTGCACATTGCATGAAACCATCTTTATGATGAAGTGCATCATTGAGAACAGTGATTGTTTCAGATGTTGCTGCTTTTTCGGCTATGATTTTGAAGGCATCATACATTGAATCCCGAACATACCTATCTTCATCATTAGCTGTATTGAGTAGAGCGGTGACTACTTCCCTGATTGGCGCATTTCCACTTGCCTCTCCCAAGGCTCTGCATGCCGTCCCTCGGACAGTACGATCTTCATCACCAAGCGCTATGAGAAGAGCCTTTATTACTTCGTTTCCTGATTTTCCTTGCCGTATTTGCCCCAGAGCTTTGCATGCTTCACATCGAATGGATGGCTTTTCATCTTGAGATGCTTTTACCAAAGTAGTAACAATGCTATCTGTTGCCGCTATTTCATTCATACTCACTAACACTGCATATGCTTCCTCTCGGACAAAAGCTTGTTCATCATGAAGTGCTTCTACTAAAGCAGGAGACGGCTCATGTTTTGACGCTTGTCGGAGCACTTCTCTCAGAGCTCTGGATGATTTATTGCGGACATCCCAATCTGGATCTCGAATTGCGATCATTAGTGCAGCAATGACTTCGTTTGTTGCCGCTTTTGCACCGATTTCACCTAGAATTTTACAGGCTCGCGACTTGATGGATTTATCTTGGAGTTGAAGTGCACTCAGTAGGCCAACTATCACTTCCTGCGTTGGTGATTCTTTCCCAAACTTAATAAGGGCCTTTTCAGCTGTGTTTTGAAGAGAATAATCCTTATCTTCAAGCGCATTAATTAAAATAGTAATCGTCTCTTTTGTTACTGCTTTGTAGCTCATCTTGCCGAGAAATTCACATGCTTCACGTTGGACGGATTTCTCCCCATTCTTTAGTTCTTTAGAAATGGCTGACACCAATTTAGGGGTATGATTGGATATTGTTAGCTGCGATAAATGTCTTAGCAGATGGAATTTGCCAATGTTGTCTCTTGTAGCAAGTAAATCAAAGAATTTCTTTTGTACGGCTGAATTATTAATTATAGAATTGGTACGTTGAAATGATTCTAGAAGGCTATCAATGATTGGATTGGATTCTCTGACAAAGTAGATCTCTATCCAACGTAGTATTGGCACTAAATACTCTGCACGATGACGAAATACCGTTATATCCAAAATTTGATCGATGCATTCAATAATTAATTTTATATGTTTGACGCCGACAAGATCTAACGGTTCTTCTTGAATTGTTTTCCAAAATAAATCCATGCATGATTTATAATCAGGTTTTGCTAGAAGACCTGATGCAAAAACAAAGACGAAATGAAAACGTTGGTTGTACTTGTTATTATTGATAAAATCTATTGGTTCTTGTTTGTTTGAATTGTTCAAAGTTCTCAATAAATGTCGAGCTGCAAAATGTTCTTGGAAAGTCAAATGAACAAAATAATGTTGTTTATTGGCTTCTATTTTATCGTTAATGGGTCTGTCATCATATGATTTTAGAATACCCATATTCAATAAATGCGGATAGTTATCTAATGAGCAATTCAACTCGTATTCTGTTTCTACAAGAAGTTCCGGCGGTAACATAATTTGACTGCTTTCCATTGCTTTGAAGGCCAAACGTTCGAGAAATTGTAATTCCATATCACATCTCTTATACGGAGTTAGATTTGAATTTATTTCTTCACCCTTATCTTTTCTCTTTAAGTACCGTCGACACAACCATTCTGTTATATTATCATATAATCGCGTTATTGTTAACATACTTTCTTTGGATGAAGCAGTGTTCGCCCAAAGGCTGCATATCAATTCTAAATTTACAGGAATGTGGGCAACTCCCCAAATACCAGGATTAGATTCCAAGAAACGCAACAGTTTTTCGCTCCTAAGTAAAGCATCTTTCATTTCGTTTTTAATTCCATTGAAGAAATGCTCGATAAATTTTGGAATATTTTCATTGGTGAATCCTGTTATTTCCATTTTTACATCATATACTATTGAAACAGCATAAGGACGAGATGTCAATATATGATGTTGCGTTCCATGTATATAGTCGAACATAGGTTTTAACTGTTTCGGAATATTCTGAACAAACTCATCATAACCATCTAATACCCATAGAATGCGACCATCCTTACATTGTTTTTCGAACCAGCGTCTACTTTCATTCGATAAATCTTCCGATAGTGAGTGTTCCTCTTGTACTATATCAACTGGCGAGTAATCTTTTCCTGATTTATACTTGCTATCTGTTAAATTTCGTAAAGAAATGAGAATAACTAGTTCGTATTGAGACCAAATTTCACTTTTTGCCCATCGGTAAGTAACATATTGACAAAAGGTTGATTTTCCAATTCCAGCACGTCCAAACACGAGTACTTTCTTTATTTGGTCTTTACATTTGTCAAAAATATTTTCTACTTGAATCGAAGTCTTCACGCCATATATTTCTTCATAGGTGCTAAGAAGATTAGTTGTCATCTGTTTAGAATCATTGTCTTGTTCACTTTGTTCTTGTATTTGTTGATTTTGTTCCTTGAGTTTCTTCTCTTTTTCATGTTGCTCTTTTGTTTCGACGATAGCCAAATTAATATAGCTCTCTTCTATTGACAGAGTTTCGTCAGTCACTGCGCGTGTAACTGCATTTTTTTTAAGATAATTCTGCCGAATCTTCTCGAAGATTTGCATTGATGGTACAGTTGATTCAACTTCTGGGGTTGAGTGTTGTTTTTGTATTCTCTGAATGAGTTCTCTTATGCTCGCTTGTAAATTCAGTTCTGATGCATCAGAAAAATCTATAGCCAGTATACAGCCAGTAATCAAGTCCAACCACTTTCTTGGTGATGGTTTCCATACTTTTCTGTTAACAGCCATGCATGGAATGATGCGTTTTTTATGTCGTTGTGCATGTTGCAATTCAAGTTTGCAATTATCCGAAGCCTCGTATCCAGGTGACATAAAACAGCAGACAATCGTAGCATCAAAAACTCCTTCGGCCATACTAATAACAACAACACAAGCGGACATTTTCAAAAGAATATGGATCATATTTCGTAGGTACCTGTCAAGTATGTTATCTTCCATATCTTTTTCATCGAACCACACTGGAACTTTTTCGTCTACTAAAGCTTTGTAAACTGCCGTGACAATAGCTTTACTCTTATGATTATACGAAAGCATGACACGAATTCCTTCAGTGGTTGCCATTTGAAAGTTTACAATGATTACTTTCTGAAATGTCTATTTAACAAATGGCGACGATCTCACACTACTATTATATGAAGAAATATCGATTAAAATCGAAGTCTCTATAGTTTACTGGTTTCTTTAATTTTTCATGAAGGATTACTGTATAGTTAGAGATGTGAACTGTAAATGTATCGAAAATCTTTTCGTATACTACGACATAACATCTATTTATCTAAATAAAATATTAAACCACTGTGTACGAAACTAAATAACTCATTAACAAAAAAAAAACTACCAATTTAACTAAAATAGAACTGTATTTAAAAGCGCAGTTTGGACAACATCTCAACAGAAATATTTTTACCAATGTCAATACAAAATGTGCTTTTAAATACAGTTCTATTTTAGTTAAATTGGTAGTTTTTTTTTTGTTAATGAGTTATTTAGTTTCGTACACAGTGGTTTAATATTTTATTTAGATAAATAGATGTTATGTCGTAGTATACGAAAAGATTTTCGATACATTTACAGTTCACATCTCTAACTATACAGTAATCCTTCATGAAAAATTAANCGAGTTATAATGTTTTGAATTTTTACTAAAATTTTAGCAGCATGTAGCAAAAATTCAAAACATTATAACTCGAGAACGGATGCATATTTTTAGATGAAATTTGAAATCTGCCGATGAATTTTGATGTAGCTTACTAGTAAATTCTAATAAAACAGAATAATACTGATAGCAAAAGAAAAATCTTGGGGAGCTGGCTCAGGAAACTTCTAATTTTTTTTTGAAAACTCCCATCGAAAAAATCTTTTGATAAAAACTCATCATTTGGGTTCAATATCATACCTCTATAAGTTTCATCTAGGTCCCATGCTCTGAACCTGAAATCCAGCATATTGAAAAATCCTGGATCCGCCACTATTTGTCACTCCTCTTGACTTGACATGTGGGTGTGAGTGTTGGCGAATGTGTGGATGTTGGGTGTGGGTGTGCACGTAAGTGTTCTTTACACCCACAGTACACACCCAGCCACATCGGCACACACACCCACATACTACACCCTCGTACCCACACCCAGCCATACCCACACCTAACCTCACCCACACCCACACCCTAATTATGTCTCATGCCGACTATGCAAAACAATTTCTTCTCAACTATGCAAATTTAAAAAACATTATTTATCGTAAACACTCAAGAATCTTTGGGAAAATATTTTTTGCTTATTTTCCTGTTGTTGTAAATACAAATACAAATTCATTTTGATTCTTTTGTCTCATTTGTTTACAAATCAATAAAAACAAAGTAATGAATCCAATTGTTTAGTGTTGGAAAATATTTCTGTAGTATATGTATAAATCTAATTTCAACATTTACACGAACGATGATTGCTTCAAATAGAGTAAGTCTAGTAATTACCCGATCTGACAAAGATTTGAAAATGAATAGTAATATGAACGAAAATTGTTATGTTAGCTGATTTTGATCATCTTGAGAACTGAATAAAAAAACGAGTTTTCAATGAAATTTTAAACTTTTAATATTACTAATCGTTCTTTAAATGTATTTTATTTTTAAATAACGAATAAAAAACGCTAAATAGTATATCTCAATTGGAAACAAGTTCTTCGAATAAAAAATTTTTCAGGTTCTCTGGTTAGAAAATCCAGCATCTTTTAATTGATTATCTTTATGAAACCCCTAGTTCTTCAACTATATGAATTTCTTAATTATTAGGATATTTCCAGATTTGATAAAACTATTATTATAATAAATATCATTCGAATTATATTTCTGAAAACAATTCAACAGAATTTGATTAATATTAAAAATAAGTTCATTTTTCTTTGAACAAGCGAAAATAAGGTCTCTATTCTTTTAGATTTATTTTTATGCTATTTAAAAGATATTTTTCACACTTCTCTTACGATTTTGACATAGATATCATCATGGGTAATTTTTCTATCATTCTAACTCAAAACTTATGCCGAAATTAATATAAAAATTACTTTAATAGGTGTCACGAATATTCGAAGAGAACAATATATTATCTCTGATTGATTTAATCCATCAATTTTGTTGAAAAACGGCATGAATACAATTTCTGGAGAATATTACGTACAATAGATAATGTTCTTTCATTCTCAACACTTTTGTCTCATATAAAATCAACTATTTCTTCAACTGAATCGCTATTGACACCAACAATTTATGTCAGTTTATTAGATACGTATATCTGGATGCGCTGAACTTTTTATCCACACTCAAAACTGTAAGCTGATTTTGTGACACAACTGAGGTTTAAGCGGCATCGCCATTTCAAGAACAAAGTCGACAGTTTTGTAGAGCAAAATCCCTTCATGTCAAATAAATATACACCCACACCTTCAGACCAATGCATTATCTTTTTACATTAAATGATTGATAGTTGTTTGTAGAGCTTGTTCTTAAAGAAGAGTAATCTTAATATTTGTAGGTTTTTCACAATCCACTAGCCTTGATTTACTTCATACTTAATCAAAATTTTGCTTTTAATATTCTTTAAAAAGGGACTATTTTGTTCTAACAATATATTTGATTCGAATGCTTGTGATGTTTATTAATTAAACAAGTCATTATATCAAATGTGAAGTATTTTCTTTTTAATTTCATTGGGAAAAAAAACAGTTCTTTTCAAATTTTATTTTATTTTAAGTCGCTATTTCGAAGAATAAATCTTCAATTTCAAGATTTAACAAACACAAAACATAAACTTATAATCATATAAACACAGAGAAAAGAGAGATAAGTGTTCTATTTGTACAATTCATAACGAATAGAAATGAATGATAAGTGTCACGATCAAATATGGAAAGATTATTTCTATTCGTTATAAATTGCACAAAGAGAATACTTTTCTTTCTCCTCTTTGTTCTAGTTTTCTTATTATTATTTCAATCTTATTTTTTTCAAAAAGTGAACTGATTTCATCTAGTGGTCGGTAACCAATTCGATAGAGATAGATCAGAAAAAATGAACTAATATATTCTTTTTTTTTAATCATTTAGAACATACACCTAAAACTGAAGATAGAAAAAAATGAATTTCGAACGGTTGGTCAACGAACTAATTCTCGACACCTTCGAGTGTCTCAAGAGTGTTCATCTACTTCAAGCTTTTTCAAATCTTAATTCTCGTTTTAATAATCTTCTCATTACTCATTTTCGAACTCATGGACTTGATTTTCGATCGATATCCAAACATGATTTTGATACTGTCTGCGAACAAAATCTTCCTTGGATTGCTGACCGTATTACTGCACTTCGTCTTTCGGACGATGATGATACACCGAATCAAATTGATCTCTTTCTTTCTAAGTTTTTGACTTTTCATCGATTTGTTCAATTAAAATCATTATCACTCTACCATCTATCTTCATTTGAAATTATTAACAAAATCGTCTTCCAATTTCGTCATCTTCCTCTTCTTACTCATTTCGATTTGATCAATTGTCATTTAATGTTTCATCGAAAAACACTACGTGATATTCTCAATCGTATTTGGCTTTTATCCAAACTCACACATGTTCATCTCGACTTGCATTTTGCTGATAAACATGAATTTTCTACTCCAACGATTCGATCGAAATCCATTGAACATTTATTCATTGAAAATACTTTGTTGAATGCTGGTGAATTAATTCGATTATTTCGATGTACACCAAATCTTCGACATTTAACTGCTTTTATTGATAAGTTCTCTGACGATACACAATTTCCATCTAAAATTACTTCAATATCTTCATTAAAACTTGTCGTCGATCATCTAACTAATGGAACAATTAATCTACTTAAAAACATGCCTAATTTAACTGTCTTAATTCTTCAAACTGGAAAACATGATATGAATGGTCATAAATGGAAACAATTAATTGTTGATTATTTACCAAAATTAAAAATATTTCGATTTCTTATGCTTTTTTTTATTGATAATCAAGAAGAAATGAATGAAATCTTAGATTCATATCGAACTCCATTTTGGCTTATTGAACGACAATGGTATGTTCGATATCATTGGAAATTAGAAAATGACAGTCTTTGGATATTATTTTATACTTTACCATACGCTTTTTCTTTTTACGCTTACATGAAAGAAAATTCTCGTGATTGTACTAAATCAACATGTCCTTATGAAGATGACTATTGTTCTTATAATCGTGTAACCAGATTGATTCAACATTATTCGACATCCGATGATGTATTTCTATCTCGTATTCGCTTTTACAACATTCGACATCTTGAATTAGTATTTCCAGTTGCTGATAAATTTTTGTCGGTTCTTCCTCGACTCGATCGATTAATTTCTCTCGATATATCAAGTGACTCCGATGTTGATGGCGACATTGTTCTATCTCAATTACAAACTGTGATCAATCGAGCACCTCGTCTATACTTTTTGACTATTAATGATTGGGATTCATCAATCGTTCAACAACTACCATTGTATATTACCAGTAATTCGATTCGTCGACTCGATTTACAAAGTCATCATTATTTAAAACGTGATCGTTGTTTCAATACTGAACAATGTACGACATTTCTTTCTACATCATTTGCTAAACAATGTGAAGTTCTGCAAATTGTCGTCAATAATCAATCAAGTATAAATGAACTAATCAATGGAATGCCCAATCTTCAAGCGTTAAAAGTGGTAGTTGAATCTGATCAATTGAACAATTATTTTCCTAGTAGACAAGATTTCATTACATGGATGATATCTGGATATTCACGTATAGCTACAGAAAACTTAGCTAATACTGTAACTTCTCGATTATGGATTCGTTAATAAATAAATCATATGTATATTGTTAATAGATTAAATAGAATTGAAAAGTTTGTTTTCATTTTTGTATTCAATAAAAAAAAAACTTGAACAATACTTTAGTAGGCATTTTTTTTACAGGATATTTTATTTGCAATTGTAAATATAGAATGTTCCAAAAGTTGAATCGAATAGTAAATTTATATAATTTCACTATTTATCCAAATTTAATCAACTATTTGTTTCTGCAGATGATAGATAGTATTGTGAAGTTTTTATGGAAACAAACTTCACAAATACTATTCCAAGAAGTATGGCATTTTATAATGGTATACATAATCATAATACTGTCCAACATAATATACTTGCTTTGAAGCAATTTGTTGTCTGTAAATATCGTACTGAGGTCTAACATGTTAAGAAGATGATTAAAACATGCTCAAACGTGGATTCGTATTTGTGAAAAAAAAAAAAAAACAAAACAATAAATGATGAAAAATTTTGAAATAGTTTAATAATTTTGTATGATGTACGAATTAAGCAATCTGTTAAATCATAATGAGATTGAGTCGAATACGAACAATGAAATAGAGAATAACATTTTTATAAAAATATTTCTTCTTCTGATTATTGATTAAACAATAACCAGAAGATCTTTCACGTAGCCTTATGTAGTCGTCAAACAGTCATGATGTATTGAAATATCTATTTAATTCGTAGAATATGCGTCGTTCGATCATCCAGCATATAAAAATTGTAAAAGTTGTACATGGGTGTGGGTGCACTTCTCTTCTTCGACAACACCTATATCTACATCCCTAATGAAATGAGAAAAAAATTTATTTTACCTATTTTTTTGACAGACGAATTGTAGTTCAATAAGTGCACTCCTTTGGTTATGTATTATCGATAGCGACGCTTACTTTTTTCAACATGATTCTTGTATATTTTGAATCATAAATTCTTTTTTGATTTCTATGACAAGCAAAAAAAATGGAACGTACCAACAATAAACGATTAGAAAAAGCTTCATCACTAGTCACCCAGCTTAACCCTTTACGGCCGAATGTTGCTTTTTGGCAACATTTTGCCAATATCATCTTAGGATTTATTTTAAAGTGACGAGATATAGTTCCTTAAGCGATCTGATAATTAATTACACGTATTTTAGGGCAAACCTATGCCTTTTCAAGAAAAAAGAAAGGTATTGTTGACGAGAGAGACGAAATCTCCCGCCAACACCCANTATATCGGAATACTGAATAGACCATTAGACATTATCCCATATTGAAAGAGAAAGATATTCTTCTGCTCTATACTAATCTGTAGAATATATTTAGATAAAGCAAATATATCATATTCAACCTAGGGAAAAGATCACTCTGCACAACTATAATATAAAATAATTCTAATAGAGTATACGCTGTTTTTTTTTACACTTTACTATTTAAATGCAACCATGAAGAGTTTTATTAGTATTGTTAACGATCTTAATATTAAAATGTCACACAATATCTACTTGTGTTATTTATTATTTAAGATAAATTATTAAATATTTAACGATTAATTCTTCTTGATCGTTGTTATTTTTATCAAGTTTTTTTTCTCATTATTCAATTTATAGTAATCAGTTAATAGTAAAAAATTTCGATAAAAATAGCATTTGATTACTTTTTATAAACGTCATCTTAAAATATTCAATAATAATAATAAAAAAATAAATATCAAATCATATTCTTCGACATATTGAATCTATATTAAAAGCAAGTGGCTATGTGTACTCAGGTAGACATAATTAATATATAGCACTTTACTATTAAGTAGAGTCATATATGTGGATTATGCCTAGCAGATCTCAATTCATCTTTCACGAGCTCTGAACCAAGAACTGTGACAACGTATTCTTGCGTATGCTAGAGGCAATCTTGAGAATATTAGAAGTATTCCTGAATAGGGTATGAGTTGATGAGTCAGGCTGTGGGGTGTGGGTATACAGGAAAGAAACATATACCCACACCCAACCACAGCAAGACTCACTGTCATTCGTAGCATGAAGAGATGACTTGATCTATGTATAATTAAGACAATTTCTGAATTAGTTTTTTCATCAAAAAATTCTCTGTCGTCTTCCTCATCTTAATATTGTCTGAATAGCTTTTTGATATATTTTTTGTTTTGTTCTTGAGTCAAAGCAGCGATCAATTTTTTTATGAGATTATGGGTAAGTATTCATGTCAATGTCGGAAAAAAGAATCAAAATAGAATGAAGATAACTGTCTAGTTGTTAGATCTAATTTTGAATAAATAATATTTACGATTTATATTAATATTTATAAAAAATTCAGTCAAATTTATAATGTTTCTAGAAAAATAAACATTCTCTCTTTATGTTCGTGATTGAACTTCATTTATTGATGACATTCATTTGGATAATGGTATCATTAGTAAAATGTCATATCTGCATATATGTATTTTTTTTTAATATTCTCATCGAACATATCATAATGCATGTTCATAAGTTATGTGTGATTAATCCTATGTGTATTCAATTGAATATGATTCCTTTGTTCTAATCTCGATAGTATTTCTATTAGTTGAAGACTTAATCGTATTAAGTATGGTGTACCAAAAGAAACGATCAAATAAACAAGATGAATATGAACAAAAATTTTCAATAATTGAATATTCTCATCTTATGACATTCGATCTAATTTTGTCTCATATCGACTGTGCGAAACAATTTCTTCTCAAAACAAACACATTTTTACCTCGTGTTAGCACAGTAAACATTGATTATGAAAACTTAATAAACGTACCAGATAGTTTTACAAGTAACACAGCTCATTTCAACAGTATATATTTGAAAAAATATTATCTTTTATAAACAGTCAGGAATCGTTGGAAAAAATTTAGTATACTTATTTTCTTCTGATTCTAAATATAAATTTACCTTAAATTCAATTATCTTATTTTGTTTATATATTGATTAAAACAAAGTAACGAATCTAATTGATTTATTTTTGAAAAATATTTCTGTAGTATCTAATTTTTATACATTTATATTAATGATAATTGCTTTAAACAGAGTAATTCTAGTAATTACTCTAGTTGACAATGATTTTAAAATGAATATTGATATAAACGAAAATTGTTATTTTAGTTTATTTTGATCATTTTGAGAAATGTATAACAAGACGAATTTTGAATGCAATTTTTATTTTTTTAAAATTATTAATAGTTTATTACACGAATTTTATTCTGAAATAACGAATAAAAATTATAGATAATATATCTCGATTAGAAATAATTCCTTTGTATAAAAAATTTGAGCCTCTCTCATTAGAAAATCAAACATCGTTTAATTGATTATTTTTGTAAAATTTAGAGTTTTTCAACTAAGTCGAAATTTGTTATAAATCAATGATTATCATTTATATGAAACAGATGTTTCATTACCTATTTGTTGATATTGATATGAACACTGTTATATATTACTCGTGCCATCGATATAAATCATTATCTATTTTTTCTGTTTCTCTATTAAAATAAATAAGGTTTGTTTATATGTTGAGATAATTTCTTAATTTCTATTATTTTCATCTTTCGTATTTTAATACAGAGACTCATTTTACTTTACTTGTTCAAGAATTAAATTGAAAGTCAAGATGCGCAATATCTTAAGAAGTTGAAGAAAACAAATAGAAATAGAAATATTTGATGATAATAGAAATTTGAAAAAATCTGATAGACTTTTTTTGTGTTGATTTTATTAATAATTATTTATAATAAATGAGCTTATGAAAGATGATTATGATTCGATATTCCAAAAGGAAAATCTGTTGATAGACAATGGAATGTGTGATAAAAAGAAATATTTATTTTTTCTTTTCAAGAAATTTTCTATTTTATTTTAGAAAGAAATGAGATAAATAAAATCATCAATTGATGAACTTTTAATTAAATTTATTTTTGAAGTATCTATTATCATAATCTCGAATAATGAAAGGTACTTATGAACAAATTGATCTAACATATATTTTTTTATAATATAAATTCTAAGATCATCTGTATCAAAAGATAATCAAAAAACAAAAGTTTCAGACAAATTATATTTTTCAGATCTTTTCTCGCATTTTCTATGGAAAATTATTACTAGTCTTATCATTTTTGCTCGTTACAGTTAAAACAATTGAGAAGCTGATAATCAGTTTTCCGAATGATCAGTGCTCCAAGCAGAAGCAAAGTGCATCAGTCACCTATCGTTTCTGATTTGCACTTTGTTTGTTTATTAGTTTTGATTGACTGTTTACTCTGTACAGTTCAGTTTTTTTTATCTATCATGTTATTTATTGTTATTTCAGAATCTGAAACAACAATTATACAATTGGATAGATGAAAATTGTTCTGAATGACTTTGTAATAAATGGCTAATGTAATTAGGAGTATCTACGCGTTCAACACAATGTTTTTGCTATGATTGTGTTGATATGCATTGTGCAGAAGAAGAAGAAGAGAATAAAAACGATGATAATTGAATCGATTATGATCTTTTTCTCTCTCAAATAAGCAATAACCATTACCCAAGCAGACAAAAATTTGGAAAAACGCGCTTAAACGTTCAAAATAGAACCGCTATTGTGATATATTAATGCTCATTAAAAAACGCAAGTGTTTTTTGCCCATAACTTGCACTTTCAGAGTGTGAAAACAGCGAAAAACTGTTATTGTTGAGCGTTAAAACAGGCTTTTATTCTAGAATTTTAAAATAAAGCGTTTTAACGCTTAAAAACTAGACTTATTCGCTGTTTTTATGCTCTCAAAATGAAAATTTTTCGCAAAAAATGTGTTTCTTGCATTTTTTTAATGAGGATTAGTAGTTCACAATCACAATTGCATTTTAAGTGTTTAAATGCGTTTTCCAAATTTTTGCCTGCTTGGGTAGGTGACTTATCTTCTGTTTCACCTTAGTTTCTCTATTGTACATATTTTAGTGCTGATGGAAGATAAATAACTACACGTATAGTTGATCCTTATTTCTGATTTATTTTGTTTGTAAATCTTGCGATTTAATAATAATTTACATTCTTGTTTTTCATTGTTATTTTATTTAAAAAGATCATCCATGTAAAAGAAATTTCGCAAGACATTAAATTAAAATCGACTAAAAATGACACGATTTCAATAACATTAAAATCCCATTTTCTAGTCAAATCTTTTTACATGGGAAATCTAGAATGCGAAACATAAACTACTATTTCTTTTTTCTAGATACGTTTTTTACGTCTGCTTTTTGCTGCACTATAACTGTTGAAGCAAAGTGCAACAGTGCACTCTACTTCGAATTCCTATTCGGAATACTGTTTTAGACTTATGTTTAAACTAGTTCAAATATAGAACACAAAAGTAGCCGATTCAATTCGATAGAAGCAGCATTATGTTTTTTCATTAAATGATAAATAGTTCTTATAGAACTTGCCATGCAAGAAATGTAATTTCAGTGTTGATATTTTTTCCTGATGCATTCACCTGGATTTAATTAATCAAATTTTTGATTTAAATATTCTTTGAAAGTAGCTATTTTATTCGAAAAACATAATTGAAATAATTCTATATAAAACAAAGAGAAGAAAGAGAACTGTTCTATTTGTACAATTATAACAAATAGAAATCAATTGTAAACATATTATTTCTTAAATATGAAAAGATTATTTCTATTCGTTAGCCGCCATGGTTGAGTGGTTACGTTGTTCAGCACGCACCCACAAAGTACTGTGTTCAAACCTCAGTAACATCACCCATGGAATGACTCTGGACAAGTTACTAACGGCTAAGTTGTCTCTAATGACTCATTCCACATGAGTCATTCATACTGACTATATTTAGTCAGTATGTTGAACGGGAAGAGGGTGCAGATACCGCCGTCTGTAAAAAGAAAAAGACAAAAGAGCCCGGCTGCATGTGGAAATTATTAATAATAACCGCGACCGGCCTCTACGGGCGATAAGCCTATGGGACGTTATTATTATTATTATTTCTATTCGTTATCAAATTGTATCACGAGAATGCTTTTCTTTGTTCTATATACAATTGTTTTTGTTTTTTCTTCAAATCGAACAGATCTCATCTGATACATCTATAAATTTGCAACGAGAAAAAAATGAAACTTAAACGATTAGTTAATGAATTACTGCTCGACTTATTCGAATATCTTGAAAGTGTTGATCTTCTTCGATGTTTTTTTCATCTAAATTCTCGTTTTAATAATCTTCTCATTATTCATTTTCAAAGTCATGGTCTTGATTTTCGATCAATATCAAAAGATGATTTTAATATTATTTGTCGAGAAAATCTTCATTTAATTGCTGATCGTCTAACTGCAATTCGTCTTTCGGACGATAATGATACACCGGATCAAATTCATCTATTTCTCTCTGATTCATTAGCTCTTCGTCAATTTGTTCAATTAAAATCATTATCACTCTATCATATATCTTCAAATGAAATGATTAAAAAAAATCGTCTTTCAATTATGTCATCTTCCTCTTCTTACTCATTTCAATTTGATTAATTGTCATTTAATGTTTCACCGAAAAACACAACGTGATATTCTCAATCGTATCTGGCGTCTACGTAAACTAGTACATTGTCATCTTGATATTAATTTCGTAGACGCATATGAATTTTCTATTCCAACGAATCGATCAAAATCAATTGAATATTTATGTATTGAAAATGTTTCGTTTGGTTTTATTGAATTAATTCGATTATTTTGATGTACACCAAATCTTCGACATTTAACAGCTTTTATCAATAAGTTATCTGATAATATCCAGTTTCCATTTGTAATTCAATCAATATCTTCATTAAAATTTGTCGTCGATCATCTAACTGATGGAACTATTAATCTCTTGAAAAACATGCCCAATTTAACTGTTTTAACTCTTCAAACAGGAAAACATCATATGAATGGTCATAAATGGAAACAATTTATTATTGATTATTTACCAAAATTGAAAATATTCAGATTTTTAATGTTATTTTTTGTTAATAATGAAGAAGAAATGAATGAAATTTTAAATTCTTATCGAACTTCATTTTGGCTTATTGATCATCAGTGGTTTGTACGATGTCATTGGAATTTAAAAAATGATAAGATCTTTATTTATTTTTATACATTACCTTACGCATTCTCGTATTATTCTTACATATTAGAAAATTCTAATGCTTGTACTAAATCAACGTGTCCTATTGAAAATGATTATTGGTCTTATAATTGTGTAACCAGATTAATGCATCCTCATTCAATATCAAATGATTTGTTTATATCTAATATTCGTTTTAACAACATTCGTCATCTTGAGATAGTATTTCCTGTTGCTGATAAATTTTTTTCTGTTCTTCCACGATTCGATCAATTAATTTCTCTCGGAGTAGCAAGTAATTCCGATATTGATGCTGATATTGCCCTATCTCAATTGCAAAATCTTATTAATCTAGCACCTCGTCTTTACTTATTGACTATTGGCCATTGGAAATCATCGACTATTCAACATTTACCATTGCATATTACTAGTAATTCAATTCGTCGACTCGATTTACAAAGTCATCATTATTTAAAACGTGATCGCTGCTTCAATAGTGAACAATGTTCGACATTTGTTTGTTCATCACTGGCAAAACAATGTCAAGTTCTTCAAATTGTCATTGATAATCGATCGAATATTGATGTTCTAGTCAATGAAATGACCAATCTTCAAGCATTAAAAGTGATGCTTCAACCTGGTCAATTCGACAATTATTTTCCTAACACAGAACAAATGATTAGATGGATGTCATCTGGATATTCACGTATTGCAACAGACAACTTACCTAATACCGAAACTATTCGATTATGGATTCGTTAATAAATAAAGAAAATGTAAATTGTTGGTAGATTAATTAGAATTCAAAAGTTTTTTTCATTTATCTATCTTTTCAATAAAAATAAAACTCGAACAAAGCCTAGGTGCTCATGTAAATTTGAAATTATGAATTAAATTTCGATGAAAGTCATATGTAAACAATTAGAATACAACTTCATTTTCTATAGAAGAATCTATTTTTGAATAGTTATTAAAACTTAAGTTTGTTTAAAGAATATTTTATTTCTATAATAAAATTGAGAAAAAACTGTAAATACAGAATGTTTTAAAAGTTCAATCGACAATTAAATTCATATAATTCCATTATTTATCAAACTTAATCAACTATGTTTTTTTTTCGAATTATAGATATCAGTGTGAAGTTTATATTTATAGGAATAAACCTTCACAAATACTGTTCAAAGTTATTAGTTTAGAATTAAATACAGAAATTATTTGTTTTTCTATATCATGATGTAATTCAAAATTAAAACAAAATAATCTCCGTGAGTAATAAAACTTATCGAAAACGATTCTTCGAAGATTTTTTCTTAAATCATTTGATTTTTCCGCAATCTATTATTTTCAAAGAACGAGATGCATGCTTTATGCAAATACAGAAATATGATGAAATAGTTTCTTTACAGTATGGGTACGTATCTTCTCTTCTTTTGCACTGACACCCACACACGGACACATATGGTTAAGTTACCTTATACGACCTGCTCCTTTCAACACTGGGATCACAATCTATGAACAACTCTAAGTAGATATTGGTATGGTATGAACCAATCCGTAAAGAACATTCAGGCAAAAATCACATTTTTGACCCCTGCTTTCCAAGTTTGGGTGAATAGATTAATTACATCCACACCTACACTACACCTCATTATAAACTCTTTACTCGATCTATTTCATTATTTACAATGTGTTTATAATCATAATAGTCGATTGTGTACTAGGATTTTAATTCTTTATTCATCAATTTCTTCGCTTCTCTCATCATGTTCATCTTACACATGAGCATAATGATTCTATTACTTCTTGCTAAAGGATTTATCGATACGCATGGCTTTTTCGTTTATTGATCTTCATATAAAACATCTACTCTTTCTCTTCGATACCATTCAATCCTATTTTGATGAGCTAATCTGTAAACGAATTAATCGTGCCAATTATCAATCACATTCTCGTGCTGCTATTGCATCTCGAAATAAAAAATACATTACAAATACTCTAAAATATTGAAAAACAAAATATAATGATTTAACAGAATTTTATCATCAGAAATTCTCATCTAGTTCAATATTTTTGTTCATCAACAATATGCCGGCCAAATCTTAACTCTCGCAGATTTTGATGAAAAAAGTTATTATGAATGGTTTTCACAAGAACACTCATGAGCCATCGTTTTTTTCCTAATATAAATATTGGTTTGTCAAACTTTTTATTGTTAGTTTTTTTTTCTAACATCTTGTTTTTCTATAGTTCTATTTATTTGTATCTGTTCATCGCTTCGTCTTCTTACTCGACCGTCGATATGATTATTCAATCAGCTTACCCAATAGAGTGGGCAGGTGTCATGATCAATCGGTTTTACGGAAAGAGAAGAGGTGCTAGTGTCATCGAATCCCACTCTATGATGCTAACTCATTTCTATTGTATTGAATTCTTTTCTTTTCTGTTTGATATGCTTTGTCTTGCTGCCTTGTTGATCATCATCAGAACATGACGATCTTGTTCTTTTTCTATTGCATTTTTGATTTTTCTGTTCGTGATCTATATATGATCTTGTTTTTCTCTTTTGGTTCATTCATTCATTAATTCTTTTTTATTCATTATTGTTATTGATCATTTGTTTTATTTCATTGAAATAAAATGTTTATCGTCATTCATCTGATCTTTTTTTGATCAAATATTACGATATTAAGATACAGTAGGCAGTATTTCATGCGAGTTTTTGCAATACTAAGCAGCTAGGACCCTTGAAACATTATCATCTTGCGTTCGTAGCATTCAGAGATTGAACCCATATGACATATCTCTAAATGAGAGAGTCACATGAACCATATGTCATAGTACATAAAAAGATGAATAAATTATGATATTGTGAAAAATCTGTGTGGAACATTGATTTTGTAATACGAAATTAACATTATTCAGGTATTAATATCAAAGAATAGAGAAGTCCACAGACAAACATTTTGACATTGTATACAGACAATCCAAAATGTTTAAATTTGCAATATTTTTGTTACTTATTCGATGAAAAAAAAATTTTTGTATAATCTTTAAACGCATGAGAATACACTTTAGACCCGTATGTTCGATTGAATACATTTGTGATGCAAACTCATCCAAATAGGCGCTTAAATGCGTTTTGAAGTTACATAGATAAAGGACATTATAATCTGTAATGGCTAGTAATTTAGAATATATTAAATTTTTTGTTACAATTAAGGCATATTTTAAGTAATATCCTTACACATTATTGATGGAATGTTTAAGATTAGAGATATTTTGGTAAACAGAACTGTAGCTTTGGACTGTGTTTTTCTACACGTATCTGATGAACGAATTAAAACATATCTTCGAGTTGTGAGAAACAATGGCACAACATTTTTTTTCTAAATAAATAAGAAAAGGTTAATTTATGTTCGCTTTATTATCCACTATTCTACTCATACATATCCACATAAAAATAAACAATAGCTTTTCTGAATATTATTGTAGTATCTGACACAATGGAAAGTAAATAATCAAAATATGTACTTGTATACAAACATAATAGAAGACAAGAGAAAAAAGTGTAAGTTTGGAATTCCCAGCAGTTTAGCATCTTCAGTACTTGTCCAGCACCTTATAATAAAGTTTTGATGCTCAGGTGTTGCATTTATCCTTATGTCGATCTCATACTCATCTATATGCTACTAATTATTTAGCACAAAAAATTATCAATATAATGCTGCATCCACCGTTGTACCCAGACGTTGCACTATGCGATTTTAGACTAAATAATCATATCAAGTCTAATTTAACTGACCAAACAAATGAAAATTCACTGACTCGTAAGGTTTCCAAGAAAGTTTAAAATATTCCAGAAGGAGAGTCTGAAACAACATTTGACAAACTGTTACAAAGGATAGAACTTTCTATAAATAATTATAGGAGTATTAGTAAAATACGCTCTAATTCACTACAACGGCTGTTTAATTCGAAGCTATGATCAATCAATAGATCTTCAAACTATCCATTCATGAGACTGCACAACAAGCCATTTTCTTTAAAAAATGATTGATAAAAGAAGTAAATAACATTTTAATAGATTCATTTCAAGCCAACATTGGGGGTGTGGGTATGTCTAATCTTGATCTATACCTATACCCACACACACCTATGAAGGTAAATAGATTAAAATAAATCGAAGAGTGGTTTATTATTCTTAATTGTTCATTTTCTCATAAAAGTTGGCTTAGAATGACTTGAAGTGGACCCATTAAAATAGTATTTACTTCCGTTATCAACGATTTTTTAAAGAAAATGGCTTGACGTGAGGTCTTATGAATAGAGAATTTGAAGATGCATTGATTGATAATAATCTCACATAAAACGGTGCTTGTAACGGGTTAGAACGTATTGTACTAATACCCTAATTATGGCAACTATTTTGAACATTTAATAAAAATAGGAATCTAGGAAAAACACTTGAAATATAGTCCTGTATAGGACCAATATAAAAAACATAAGAAATATAGAACCACTACAAAGCCAACATAACAGTTATTTTTTTTATAAAAAAATTACTGGAACCAGATGGGAAACTTTTTTTTAAAGATTGTCTCGTTCTTTGGTTTAATCTAAGATTATAACATATATATAATCCCATTTAAGATATGTAATCTTTTATATTTCCAAAAAAAAGCTTTGACATTTTTCATATAAATTCACGTGCATTACTCTCGATCTAGAGAACACCAGCATGAGCTGGAATAAGATCAGTTTGAGAGACAATGGAATTTCTTCTTTTTTTTTGTTTTTTTGAAGAAGAAGAAGAAGAAGAAGAAAAGAAAAAAAAAAGAAAAGAAAACTTTCTTGAATAAATAACTATATCGTATATATAGAGAATAAAATTATCTTTTTTCTAAGATGGAATATCTTAACATCATTGCTAATAAATTAATGAGTATTGCTGGTATTCTTATGATCATATTTGGTACAGTTGGAAATATTTTAAGTATTTTTGTATTTACCAAATGGTCTTATTTACGAAGAGGAGTAAATGAAAATAACAACAATAGTCGAACAAATAATAGTGCTTTGTATTTATTAGTATCATCTTGGGCTAATTTGATTATCATTCTCTTTCCACTTGTAACTCGCGTTGCATTCGATGGTTATGGATTCTTAGTAGCACAAGATACTGTGTTGATTTTATGCAAATTTCGATATTACGTATTATTTACATTTGATCTTTTATCATTAGGATGTATCTGTATGGCATTAGTAGATCGATATTTAATATCATCAAAACAAGTTCATCTAAGACAATTGACTCCAACAAAACGGCAAACAAAACAGCTTATTTTCTTGGTTACCTTTTTATTAGCATTACATAGCATTCCATTACTTTTCTATTGGGATGTTACAAGTAAGGGTATATGTCGTATCTTTTCACCTTTTTATTCAAATTATTTTATATTTGCTTTTCAAATAATTCTTCATGGAATTATACCAATCGGTTTTCTCTCTGTTTTTGGTGTATTGATATACAAACAATTAAGAATGATAAAAAAACAATCAAGCATTAATAGTAATATGAATGCTGACAAGCAAGCTTCTTGTATGATTTTATTAACATCAATTTCTGCTATGCTTTCATCTATTCCATATTCTATCGAACAAACTTATTATGTTGTTGTCGGTAATGATGATTTTCATCAATCATCTATTGTTTTCCTCTGTCATGTTATTTCATCTATTTTATTCTATATGAATGTAGTAACTAGTTTTTATATCTACTATTTTTCAACACCAAATTTTCGCAAGGAAGTGCACAAATTAATCTTATGCAAGAAAGTTGATCGTCACTTCACTTCAATTAATAATCAAGTGGTAGTAAGCGTTTCATCTAACCAGCAAAAATGATTCTGGTATTCAAAACTATGGAACAGTTTTGATTAACTATAAATTGCTTAAATTATAAATACTGTATACTTCATAATCAATAAACAGAAGAATGAATGTAGTTAGATGTTAATACAGATGTTTTAAAAGAGCTTCCATCAGATCATCGAGGACTAGAGTGTGGGTGTGGAGTGTGATTGTGGGTGCGAGTCAAGAGAAGATCAACAACATCTACACCTGATTGCTACTGTTACTAATATTACTGTACTAATATACTAATATTTTTGATATCTTGACTAAACATGCGCTGATCCGACTCAAATTTATATTAGTATTAAGGCACTCACAGATGATTAAGATCCTAACGCTTGAAGATAAATCGATGTTTTCTATCGACGGTATGGATTTGGTTGACATAAAATACTATTGATAAAAAAGTATCATGTGCTGTTGCTGAACGATAGATATAAGGTAAGTCCATGAGTATCCAAGTACTTTTTGGGAAAAAAGTTTTCTTATCGAATTTTTTATGCCGGTTAGGTGTATACGATTGTCGAAAACACCGCACAATGATAAAGAAAAAGCTGAAACTAATATTTTCAGATGAAACAAATTCTCATCAAAGCTGCAGAATCAAGTTTGAGTAGAAGACCCGCACAAACTTTCACATCTACAGCTGACCCATTTTTTTGGTTTCCAAAATGGAAAGGGAAATATTTATGTGATCAACTATCATAAAGTATTGCGCAGTTTCTTATGTTTCTATAATGTTCGAAGGTGCTTTCTCTTTTTTCTTAAAGAAGCAGCAAGTGTTTAAAGTAAAATCGTGGCTTTAGGTGAGAATGTGATACTGTAGATGTGAGCTTGCATACGAGAGAATGTAAGGTACTTCTCTTTACTGTACACTTGATTCAATACCTTTATTTAACTATCCACCCATACAGCACCCGTACATACTCGTCCCAAACCCCGCAGTTTTATCCTATAATCACTGTACTTTATTAATGGAAAATGAAAAGACAAATCATGTGAAAAAACATGAAAATAAATTGTCAAAATGTTGTTAACGTTTATTAGAACACTAAGGATGTACATAATGAAATTTCAGTCAATTTTGTTACCTTTGTACAAGGTATTTATTGACCCTCAAATTCATCGCCAAGCATATCGTTTAACGAAGTGAAAATAATATCGATTCAATTTTCGCTAGGTTCGCATTAACATCCTATAACTATTACATTAGATCTTAGGTAGGATCCTGTCAGTAAGCTGGATTCACTTAACTAGGCTCTTCGGACATTTGCAGAAGTACTTATCATGATAAATGTGGATGATGTATCAATGATAATTAAACGTCGTTCATTAAAATCACATTCAGTTGTTGCGCATTGTTTTAACGTCGTATATGCCGAAATAGTGTGCATATAGTAGGAGATTTGCAAAGGAGCTTTTTCTTATGAAAGCAAATACGTATTTATGAAGTAGCTATATAATGGAAAAACTTTAAAAAAAAAGAGTTGTAATTTTTATCTGGTAGAAATAAAAGTCGTGTTCGGAAATATCGTTAGCAAGACCGAATACTGCGTGATCAGCTTAATTGTAACTCTATCAGGATTCTAAATATTGTTCCAAATGCAAGCTTCGTACTACCACTCTACAAATATTGCTTCGCACGTTTAAAAACTTCTACTTTTTACATCTAGGTGTCGATACTCTCAAAATATTGCATCTGAAAGATTTTCTTATACAATAAAAGTTTTCGAGAGATCAGTTTTTTTTATTCAAATCTTTCAGAAGCGCACTACAACACAAAAGTATGATCATGCTGCGAAATAGAAGATTCAATGACCACCAGCTAGTTGGTAAAAAGCAGTAGAGGATCCAGGGAGTGAAGGGTGGCGATCGCCACCCCCTTCGGGCTTAACTTCACGTTGTTTTCTAGTGATTTTCCATGGATATCTTACATTTTTGTCTAAATCGTCACTCCTTCCGCTTATTAGATTTCATTTTTCTCTTATCCGCCACTCCCTTCAAAAATTCCTGGATCCGTCAGTGGTAAAAAGTTCTTATGAATCCTTACTCAGGTGAGCAAAAAATGACAGAGGATGCCCAACATGACTACTCCCGAATGTCTGCACTACCGTCTGGTCTAGTCTGAGATGACCTGCAATTCGTCAAGACTGGTAATCTGAACGGAGTATATCGTATAATTAAATAGAGACTGATTCCGACCAGACTTGGAACCGGTCGAGTTTTTTCTGACCGGACCGGACCGGCCGGTTTGACATTTTCACCCGGACCGGACCGGCCGGTAGCCGGCCGGTTTATATTTGCGATTAGACCGGTAAAAAACCGGCAAGAAACCGGCCGGTTTTATGGTATAATT
>CAJNSZ010001488.1:13664-26153 GCA_905329745.1 Rotaria sp. Silwood2 | reverse complement strand
CAGTTTTTAACGCTGATTCCGAATCTGATATTAGTTTTGAATCAAATTGTAGCTTTCTAACAAAAAATCCCCCGAAAAAGGCTCAAAATGCATAAAAACTACAGTTGAGAAAGCAAATAGGCTAGATATTGTCTCAGATGATAAAAAACAAAGTGAATATACCTGTTCACTTTTTGAAGTACACATAACACTCGGATTTAAACCCGATGTTTTCGCATTTATTAATTTTCTTTTCTCGACTCTATGTTTCACACATTCCAAATATTCTCGATGGGATTAATATCCGGGTTGTTGAGCAACCAATCTAAAATATGAGAAATAGTAGTGACAACGAGTATTTCTCATATTTTAGTCTGTCGTCAATTAGCACGAATTCGAATGGAACCGAAAATGATTGACATATTATGAAACAATTAAGAGACATTGGTTTTGTGACTTTTCAGTCGATTCATCGATTGCGACTTTTTAATTTCACGTAATGAACAGATCTCGTACTCGACTGTATATAGTGTCAATCTTACGGTTGTTTATAATTTATCAGTTCGATACTTTAAAGAACTTTGGTACCTGAGCTGTTCCAACTGATAGGTAATTGTAGGCAAAGGTGTGTTTGTAGCTCGATGGTTTTTTTTTCTGGCTGAATGAATTCCCTTGCTTCAATAATATAATAGAGAAATATACTATTTTTTCGTATTGTTTGGCTTTACCATATCGAACTCTGCTCTAATAACGAAAAAAAAACATAAATCGATAAAGTAAAGGAATATGTTTAATAGATAACCTACTAAATATAAATCTACGATAACAACAAAAGATGCCCTCCAAAAAATCTAGGAAATATTAAATTTTTGTGTTGACAAATTGTTTCAAGTTTTTTTTGCAAACCACTGTATGTGTGAGAGAATGTGCATCTACGACACGTGTTTCTACTTCAACGGGCGTCATCGTGTGGTTTGATGATGAGATACTTCAATGAATTACTTATACAAACAAAGTTATTTGATATCTTAATCATTTAATACTTTGCACAATTTGTGCAAAAAAAAATATTAACCAATAACTGGTCCATGACTGATATGTAAACTTTAAAAGTAGAGATGAGTGTATAAATCAATCAAACATAGATTGGCTTATCTCTTAGTCGTGAAAAGACAAGTTCAATCTGTTAAACACAAGTTTTTTTTTTTTCAGCAATCGAAGGTGTTGGAATGTGATTGGATAGGGTCATAAATACCTATCTACAGCCGCCTCATGGACAGAAATTTTTAGTGTATGTTGATGGAATGTATTCTTTCCAAATTATCTCGCTGACATATCGTTTATTTGAAAGGAAACAAAATTTAACTTATTGAAGATCTCAAAAATGTTTCTCTAAGATGCTCAAGGTTTGATCCTCTCTGAAAAATATTTGTTTATTTTGAAGATCTAACTCTACAAGAAAAAGTTTACTGAATACTCTAGACATCATAATTTGTCGAGATTATTTTCAAATTCGTTAAAACAAAAAACCATAAAAATCTTTGAGAATCAAAACTATTTTTAAGAATTCATATTTTGATCAACTCCAACAACATGTTCATATGTTTATTTGAAAAATCATACTTTTTGGTAACAATCGAGTTTTCTGAGATGAGAACATCATTAATGTATTTGCTAATCTAAAACGCTAATTTAGACAGTTGTCATGTAAATCGAAATTCCATGCATTCAATAACCGTGTATCTATTAAACGTCCTTCTATCAGTAAATTGGCTAAGTGTATCTTACGTCAACAATCTAGATTCGAAATCGATATTGGAAGACTTTGTGGAACTGAATAACCAAAGCACAAGAAAACGTTTTATACGAATATTGTTGTACGATTAAAAAGAATGACGCTATCATATGACGTTAACAATATCGAGAAATATTTAACTCGGATTGTTATGAACTTGAAAATAAGCGCTTAAATTTAGTAAAATAAACTTTATCGTACAATGTTATGATGAAAATAAATGATTACAGTTTGAGACGAAATGTCGACTATTGCAATGAACAGTAATGAAGAATGAGTTCGTGAAAATCGCCAATACGAAATATTTATTAAAAAGACAAAGCGTGACCTAAGGTTACGAACTTTTCTATTATAGTCAATTACAGTAGGCACGATTAGAATGAATAGGATGTAGGTGTAGGTTTGAATGTGCTTGTCGATCTTGTCTTCAAACCCACGCATTTAATTCCACACTATAATTGTTCTTTATACAGTTTGTGGATATTGTCGTTGGAGTGTTGAGTATTGAGCGATAGCTCTAAGCCATAAGCACAGTTGATAGCCTGCTAGAGAACAGCATCGAATCCGTTCAGGCTCACACTCTGGACGAGCCAAAATAGATTTGAGATGTTCCAGTTGTTCTTCACTGATTTGATCCTTATCAAAGTTAATCAATGTCGTTAAAAGCTCATTGACTCTGGTTCCCAACCACTTTTTAATTTCATACCAATCGGACATCCGTTTTGATGGAGACAACAATACAGTTAGGCCTTCAAATATGTAAATAATACTAAGAGGTGGTTTACGGAAGGTCATAAGTTCGGTGATTCCGGCCTTTGTAAGCACATTTAGACTCGCTTCAGCCTCTAGAAAAAAAGTAATTCATAGTAATGATGAATAAAAATCGATGAAATACTGAACCTGCCAAAAAGGGAGCCACTATTTCACGATCAGTGTTCGATGACATTGCTTTTCTAGTGGCCGTTTAATAGGTAGTCAGTGATTCGACTGGAAGCTTGAAACACTTTTATATGTGTAAGAAGAATAGAACAACACTCAAACATCAGTTGACAGTATGAGTAATGCACACTGGCGTGAGTGATTGTTTCGCGACGACAAAAGAAAAATGCCGTATTGACGACACATCATAAAAATGCGTCACTATTGTAGTCATACTTGTTGAGTAAGCACAAATGATTCAGCAAAAAGTAGTATAAAAAATTTGTTTCAAGTATTATCAAGTAAATCTCGTGGCGAATCATTTGTCTGTAATAGTCAATCGTCTCAGAGCGTTTCTTCAATGATATGATAAATCTTAATCAATAGGATGATTGCATGTCTTGCCATGTGATATAATCCAATAAATGGTTTACTCTGCATTTTCAGTATCACTCAAACTATGGTTAACATGTTCAAAAAGAATAGATCTACTTGATATGTTCACTTTCTTTCATGAATATAATACTGTGCTTAGTATTTTCTATCACGGAATCATATCGTGATTGCTAATTTTTCTTTCACATTTGGATCTCGACGTTTCTAATATCTGCTGAGATTCATGATGGATCAGCTACATTGAATTCAGACAAGAACAAACCTTTTCGTGCACTCATTATACTTAAACGAGATATAATTTATTTGACAATGAATAAGAGCATCCGATTATGATAGAGATACTCCCCCTCGTTGTGTTTGGAGCAATATATTCGCATAGGATGAGCATGTCGATATCACTTGAGATAAAGAGGTTTTATTTACACCCGATCTAGGTTTCTCTACGTCTTTCTTCCATGATAATTGATAATTCCACAGGTTCGCTGTGTGTAATGGTATGTAAAAACAGACGTGGCTTAAGTGTACATCAGTGCACTTGTTTAAAAAGATTAATTACAGATGACTCAAAATCATGTACAAACAACATGTCATCAACTACTTATAACATGAAAAGGAAAAATAATTGAATGGACATCGAAAAATAATAAACATGAATACATGTGTTCAAATGATATTTTGTATTGTGATATAGCTGCTTAAGTCTGTGTATGGTTAGTTGATCGATATTACGATGATTATTGAAACTGGATCTACTTATGGTCTAAAAGTAATAGTTTGATGGATATAGCAGTAACTTGTCTATAGATGGTAACCATCCAATAAACAAGATTCGATTGAAAATACTTTTTTTTTTATGTGTATGTCCTTATACACTGCTATATGATTGTTTTACTTTTGTTATTGTGTTTTTTTGTATCCCTCTATTTTTATCTTCGATAACTGTGTTTTTTCTTTACGTAAACTGAGTAACCGATATTGAGATTTCTTTTTCTTTACTAAGAAGGGTTTACATAATTCTGTTTAATACAAATAAATTTGTATTTAGTTATGAGCCCGCTGTGGCCGAGTTTTACATAGCATAATTGTCGACGATAAATCGCTTAGAAATCACGCTATCTAAACGAACGTCATTAATTTCTTTCTTCAAATAGCAGTAGAAAAAAGAGTCATTTGATAAAAAACTTGCATCACAACAGCAGCGGCATTTTTTCTGATGGCATCTCTCAAAAATTCGCGACTATCGGACAGTGTTTCTCGGAAAAGAACTGCTGGCGCTGAAGATGGTCGAGACGTCAGTCCTACTAGCAAATCTCATAAACCAAAACACAATAGAAAATCAACTACGGCCTCGTTACACGAGAATGAAAAGCCAGTGACCAGGTAAAACAATGTAGCCTTCTAGAGATTGAAGTTCTAAATAGGTTTCGAATAAATTTGAGTAAGTCTCGGATACAAAAGAAACGGTGCCTAAAACAGTATAACACGGTGAAGAGACTGGTGCCATTATGATGTTATTGTCCACTACAATGTAGTAAATGCATCGGTTTTCAGTCGTTTAGTGCCGTTGCGAATGTCTGAAATTGTTGAACTAAGAGATTCATTCAGCTATTTGACACAATATAGCGGTGATGCTTCTTATCCTGCCCTTTATTCTTTCACAAATGTTCAATCTGAAAAAAAAAAACTTCACAATTTATCATATCATCCCTAGATTAAGACAAAAGATTCTACTTCACTTTTCTAGTACATCGACAAACTACAAAAATGAAACATCCACTGCTGGCAACTTCTCGGCTCAGGCAAGCATGCAAAAACCGTCATTAAAATCAAACACACAAGAGAAATTTGAAGTTCAAGAATCCATAAAAGCATCCAGTTTGGGATCAGTAGATGTTGCTCTTTTATCAACATCGCCAGCGTCTGCAGTCGAACAATCAGACCACAGTGATAAAGACACAGAAGATCTCATGCAAACGAAGGTAATATCGTTTGATTTTGACTTCTTCAGAAGACTTTTTGTACTGATTTGGGTTTATGACAATTTTTCCAACACTCAAGTAGATCAGATCGGAACTGAGTGAGATTAGAACAATATATAAAAATCATAACAGAGTTTCAATATTTTAAATCTCCATGGAGAATCGAATGAGGAGATAAGAAAAGAACTATACATTGATGTTGTCGATATTTGGACTTTTTTTTGGCTTAACTTTCGTGTAGTCTATGTTGAAAGACTTGACTAGTCAGTGAAAGAAAAGCGATGAATATTGTCAGACTAGAATATGACATTCTCAAATGGTAAAGTTTGATTGTTTTCGGAAGTTTTCGAGAAACCCATTACCTAGACTTATGTATATTTATGCTCTTTTTGAAGCTCGACGAGAACAAAATTATTCGAAGGATGTCAAGATGTGAAATAAATATGACGCGAATGGAAGCGCATCAACAATATCTCACAAATTTACTCAATGAATCAGCAGCCCATGCGGATTCATATTTCTCAGAGACCATGGAAAAAGATGAATATTTGGAAGAAAAGCTTGCCAACAGGCGTGAATTAGACTTTTGCGGCACGTTTGATTTGACTTCAGTTAATATGAGCGATCGTGCTATGCCATCAGTTGTGCGACGAGTTTTTCGGGAAGAGAAAAGAAAATACACTCAACTCATCTTGCGCAACAACGGTATAACATCAAATGGCGCAAAAATGTTCGTCGATGGACTAATTGCAACAACGACGAAAGTGAAAAGTCTCCTCGTCTTAAACAATCCAGGCATAGGAGATGCAGGAGTTGAACATTTTGTTCGTTTACTACAAACAAAACGGTCAATAACATTCATCGCATTGCAGCATTTGGGTATGACAGATCAAGGTGTTCGCATACTAGCCAATGCTCTGTGTCCTGTTGATGGTGGCTCACCTTCTATTATTCTAAAAAAACTATATATATCTTTCAACAAATCGATTACTGACAACTCATTGGAAGCTCTCATTCAAATAATCCAACAGAATAAAACACTGAAATCACTTGCATTACAAGGTTGTAGTTTATCGGACGAAGCTTGGAAACGACTCAAACAAGTGGTCACAAAAAAGAAAAGCAAGATCAATCTTTTGAAATGATAAAACCTATAAGAACTTTTATTGTTGTACTTTGTGTAGTTGCACTTATTGAGTAGCACCGGATTAGAATACGCCGGTGAATCTATTTTTCATTAATAAATAACTACCGAAAATCACAAAAATTAGAAAGCTATAATTCTGCTTTGTCTTCTATACTGAACTGTCTTTGTGACAGTGTCAAATATTCGTCTCAGCTACACTGAAAGGATCATTATTCAATTCAATGATTAACAGTATTATCCTAATATGTACTCAATAATAGTTTTACTGACGTGAATTCGAGAAAAAACAATATGCTGTTTGTTTTTCTTTTCCATGTGTATACAATTCTGATACGTTTGACTTCTTTGAGTCAAATAGACAACTAAAGAAAAAAAGGAAGTGTTTTGTCATCCATCGGTAAAAAAAAACCAACAAGCTTCTTGTACTTATATGTGAAAAACGGTGACGAACGAACCAAATGTGAGAATTATTACTGCCTAATGTATTTTAGATATGATGACTGCGAACAAGTTGTATGAATGCATTGGTCAGCTGATCAGTTTCTGTCTTATTCCATGAGTGGTGAAGAAAGATGGATAATTTTCTCCTGTTTTACTTAATTATGATTTTGACAAACAATTTTCATCCGCTTGTTCTCTTTCTATGTCACTAACTAGGAATAAAATAAAAATTCACATAGTCTGCGTCTTTTATTCCTTTTCTGTCTCGCATTCACTTCGAGTAGATTATCTAGTCGTAGTCGAATGTTATGTGTGCTAGACTTAGTCTTAAACGAAGTTCTAGTATCATATGCTTCGGACACTAGATTTTCTATCACTCCTTCTAATTTTATTTCGCCGAAACTTGACTTATTTGATTTCGAAATAGAATTAGGTCAAACAGAAGGAGAACATTGAAATGAAATTTTCTTTTCAAAGAATTTTTCTCATCGCCATCCTTCACCTATCAGTCTATGCTTTTCTCACAAGTGAAGAACGGCTGCATAATTCACTTTTGGAGGATGTGTGGGTGTAGGTGAGAACTTCTTCTCACCGACCTATCAGTATCTACCTATCAACTGGGTACCCTGAAATAATAGTTGACTTGCAGTCTCTCTGATTATAATTGTTGGAATGCCTTGTTGAATAGAAAAGAAACTAAAACGGATGTACATCTCTTAGATCTGTGCATGTCATCCCGATGTACAATACTTATTAGTATTGTCTGATATAAAATCTATGATGCGTATTCCGTTAAAAGTCACAATAAAATTTATTGTGACCTTGTTTGATAAATGAAAGGCGAACGGGGAACAGACTCATCCAACGAGAATCTAAATCATTCTTACATAATACGTCTGATAGGGCTTCCTGTGGTAAATCAAATTGCATACAAGTGGAAACAAATCATTGATATTTATTTTATTTTTTCAGTGGCGTTTCAGAATCTATTCTGTTCGGTATTTATACTTGTTTATTGTATATACTATTGAATCTCTAATTTTGCTTTTACTGTGGAACAGAAAAGCCAAGTTGCACACTTGCGGACACAATAATATTTATTCATCGCTCATATTTGCATCAGTCCAAGGAAATGAAAACTTTTTACCAGGGCCAGAGAAAACTTGATTATCCAATATTATTAAGAGTTTTGCAGTGCCTATTGTTTGAGTTGATGTCTTTCTTTTCTTGGTCATGACAGGAAAACGAACTTTTGTCTTACGTAGATTACACAGCTGAAACTTTGAGGAAAATTTCAAGCCCGATTCAAAAAGAGGCAGCACCATTGAAAAACTGATCTCCCACTACGAAGTAGTATTCAACACCGGTTATCAATTCATGAAAAATCAGTCTCGAGCAATCAAAACGAAATTTTCAACAGTTCTTGCATTCGATGAGAACAGCTTCCTGTAAAAAATTAAAATCTCTATCTTGCCATTGTACTGGCATATTTTTACAACAAACACTATTATAACAAAGTTTTTCAATTTTCTGTTGAGTCGTTTATTGAGTGAAAATTGCAAAGACCTACTCGTTACATAATTTCCAATTAGAAAGCGAATAGAAAATAGCTTTTCAGCTCATTTTAGTGGAAATCCAGAAATCTCTAAGCAACAGTCAATGAAAACAGACTGAAAATGAATCTCAACGGTTCGCTCTCAGAGTTAGACAATCGTTGATGGCCACCGATTATAGATTTCGCAGAAAATTTCAGTGGCACATCTCATAACTGTCAACTGTTATCCATGTGAAGAGTTATCATAAGTTTCCAAAATCTCCTAGTGCTGTCGATGAATAAGTGTGTCGGAACTTTCAGATCGATTGATTAAAGTTTACTCTTGGACAATATATGTGAGCACAGTTAATTTTGAGCTGAGAAATTATTTTCTGTTCGCTTTTCAGTTAGAAATTATGCAACGATTAAATCCTTACAATTTTGACTCGGTAAGCAACTCAGCGAAAAATTTGCAAGAATACGCCAGTTCAGTGACAAGATAGAGATTTGACTTTTTCGCAGGTAGCTATTCTTACCAAATCCAAGATCTATTGAAAGCATCGTGCACATTGCTCCAGATTGATTTTTCGTGAATTTCTAATGACTGTTGAACATTACTCTTCAATGGAAGGTCGATTTTTCAATTGCGCAGCATCTTTTTAAGTCAAACCTGAAAGTTCCCCACAAAGTTTCAGCTCTTTAAGGGTGTGGATGGGTGTGGGTATAAGCGTGGGCAGGAGTAAGGATCTTCTGCTTAACAACACTCACCCTAAGCATTAGCTGTACATCACTTCTCTCCCTATCTCTCTCTCTCTGAATGAAAAGAGATGCTATCAGAAAAATGAGAGGAAGTTTCTCCGATATTGCATGAAAATGACGAAGAGAGAACAAAATGGAGAAAAACCGACCCAATAGTGTAGAAGTGAATCATGTCGAAAAATTGACGTGAATTCCCTGTAATGGTAAGGTGTCACTCCTCTAGGTGGGGAGTGTTTCGAATATTTCAGTGCTTACTTGGAATTATCTTCTATGAAAATTTAAAATTTCAAAGACGTGTTTATTTGCGCACGGACAACAGTGAAGAAAGTCAAGACTTCAGCTAGGCAAATGAAAAACATTTTCGCATGCATGTTTTTACTCCTATTTACTTTCCATCAACATGTATAACTGAGTCAACACTTGTGTTCGTTTCATTTTTTTTCACGTCTCTCAACGTCGTCTTTTAATAGTAGAAATTTGACAGCGGTGGTTATTGAAACAGCCTATGAGCATGGCCAATGATACAAACGATGTTATGATGGATCGTACGAGACATCTTTCTATTAAGGAGTGGTGTAAATTTCTGCGCGACAATGTGCAATTGCCAGCTATTGCCGAACAGGAGTAGAAAAGCTGGCCGAACGACTGGCACATCATTCCAGAAATATCAATGATTTCATTCAATTGAATGAAGAACAACTGGTAGGTTTTCTCACTTTTGTACTTTCTCTATGAGGCATAATTGTTCATAAATGTTGAAATATACAGTAAGAAAGCTGGACCTATTCTATCTATCTCAGAGATCTGACAGACTTCTCGAAGTGCTGCTCTTTGAACTTCATCATTAGTTGTGATGTTCATGTGATGATGTTTTTCTTGATATTGAAAGCAGTTCTATCGTGTTTTATATATTAAATCTCCAAGGATTAGTTAAAATATAATCATCAAGAAGCAACGAAAACTGGTTTGAATTGATTCCGAGATAATCGACAAGAATCAGTTGTCAAAAATAATGGATTGTAACTGATAAATAACTAAAGGATTGGTGATAATCGACTTTTTTGTTATATTGCGACGGTTACCTGAAACCCGATTGTAAGTTCTGATTAATGAGTAAAACACACATGTTTCGGGCTACTGCACTAGTTAATATATGCGATAGTCGGTTAAACTCGACCTCGATATGACGAAATAAGGAGTTACATTAAAACTTAGAAGACGAAATACTCCACTTTCAAAATACGTCTTCAACTGTCTAAAATACTTTCTTCATTTTTCGTTGCTGCATGAAATCGATATATTTATCTTACAAATATTCCATTTAAGAAGGACACAAAATTTACAATCATCTATAGTTGTTGTTGAACATTAGAGTTTAGTTTCAGTACGCATTGCTAAAAAGATAAAAGTCAAAATTAGTTTTGGGCAATATAGAGAAGCACACAAGGTAATGGATCACTAAACTGGTCACAGTTTTCTCGTTTATACAGAGTTTTTGAATATAACCTAAAACGTTTTCCAACGATAAGTTTCTTGTAAAATTCACAGAACTCAGCTTTGTGAAAAATCTTGCCGTTGGCATAACTATTCGTTGAGTTTGATCGTGTTGAGACAGTTTTTTGTTTGAATCCTCTTTTAATTCAAAATAGAAACTCATGAATGATCAATGACGAAAACTACGCTGTAATTATGGAAAAGAGGAGATATTTCAATTGATCCAAATCAATTTCAAACAAAACATATTTAGAAATTATTGAAAACAAAAGGCTGAATCCTTGTCTTTCTATTCCACCACCAGCTATATCCCTTAATCGAATAAGTGGCAAAAGCATAGTTTTGTCTGATAGGCATTCGCAAGAGTTCACTAATAATAATCAAACACGAACGAGGCACTCTCGAAAGATTTCTAGCAACTAATTCGTTCACGCTTGTATCGGGAAAGAAGTTAAACAGAAGCGGTTTTGTCACTGAAAAGATCAAACTCTCAATTTTGTTTTGTTTTGTTCAACCGGAAGAGCGAATATCAATTTGATCGGCAAGGTCTTCTCAACAGAATCACAAAGTGGCAATCATCTCTGCGTACTAGCACAATGCTGGTAGAAACATCAGCTTCAACTCTCACAGTCGGCAGCCGTTCTGATTTTTCCTCAAAAAAAAAAATCCTTTGTTCTCTATATCCAGTGTAACACTTACGATTTTCTGAGCTGAGGAGTTCGAAAAACAACCAAAAGTTTGAGTTTCTAACTTAAAACTCGAGAAAAATCCGTTTTACGATCATTGCCATGTAAATCGATTAAAGGTCAAATAATCTAATTTTAATCAAATGATAATAGACCCATTTTAATTGATTTTTAGCTAGAAGAAACTCGCTTAGAATCAGATCTTTTTCTTACGTGAAAACCTTTTCTTGCAAAAAAACAAATAAAATTCGGCCCGGGTGGCCCGTTTCAAGATCTGGTATGGTAGGCTATAGACTGAAAAACAAAATGCTTTTAACTGGTGTTCAAGTGAAATAATTAATTAGTTAAGATTTAAAAAAATTGTGCATGTAAATTTTTGTTTTGATGAATTCGTGTGTTCATAGACACAATGTGCAATTTTGATTTTGTGACTGAAATTAATGAGCATTACATCTAGCTGTCTTATGAAATTAGCCTTGAAATTGCGACATAATCTACTAACACCATATGACATCTGAAAAGTATTCATTGGATAGGATATAGAAGAATCCAAAGAAAGGAATTTCGATCTGAAATTTTACCGATAAGTAGAATTCATGGTTCTTAGAATGCTCTAAAATTTTCAGTCAAAACACATCCTTTCTTCTCGAAATATGACAAGTTGAAAAAAAGTTGATGTTGTGAAGTGTCATCGCTTTTTTTCTTATTCAATATATCGACAAGAAAGTATCTGATTTGGATAAAAATTTTAGAAGATTCTAAGGATCATGAATCCTACTTATGGACGAAATCTCAGATCAAACTTTCTTTCCTGTGATTATTCTATAAGATCGAATACTCCTTTTGAAGGATACTCAATAACTCTAGAAGAAAAAACAAACAAAAAAATCTTTTTAGCTATAGTATGAGCATATTGAAGGATCATAATCTCTATTTTTGTGATCAGCTTTCTGCCGTTGTCAGAAAATACCTCATTGGTTTGCAAAGACTAAACAACTCTGATTGGACCATGCTGAAGACTAAAAATGAAGACGTAAAAGAAGACTTGTTACACATGTAAGGAAGGTTAGCAGTCGATTCCAGTTTTTTTCACGACAATTCATTTTAGTACGTAAGCTAGAAACCAAACTAGTAATCCTTATGCAGCTCAACGAATTCTATCTACTAATGTATTTGGATCTAACACAAAATGAATCAGATTGTAGGAAATTATTCTCGAATGTTACAGTTGGATTCCTTATCGAACATTTTAAAGAGCTTTTGAAAAAACTCGAAAGACCTTCCTTAATGCAGAGCCTCACAACTTTGGACAACGTTATGAAAGCTGGATTGATTCGTGTGATTGTGGAAATCATTTACAA
>CAJNSZ010001488.1:0-13654 GCA_905329745.1 Rotaria sp. Silwood2 | reverse complement strand
AGACCTTCTACACTATAAGATATATTAACCAAGTCACAAATAATAAGATTAATTATTTTTCAAAATGATAACTTGATCAATTTTCCAAAAAAAAACTCGAAAAAATTTAACATCTTTTATTATTGATTGTTAAGGTCTGTAATGGGATGGGCGGAGGAGGGGAGGGGGTAGCCCTAAAAACTCGAACTTACAACTTACACTCACTATTTTCTTCGAAAATATATGTGAGTTCCACAAAAGTACACAGATAATAGATTGCTCGTCACGATAAAGAACTAAATATTTTCTTTTAAACTTCATCATGCTTTATATTTAATCTCACTTAAAAGATTTTACATTCAAAATTTGAGAATTACTTTCTTAATCAAATAATACATACAGCTGAATTTCGACTTTGTAATAATGGTTTAGTACATCGTAACAATAATCGATGATCGCTATCCATTACGTATGTTTTTTTATCTAATGAATCTTCATCGTCATTATCATTTTGTTCTGTTTCATTTTCATAAAAATTTTTCTTATCATCTTCAAATGTCTATAAGTAAAATCACATAGAAAAAAAAGAATATTTCTCTCAAATTTTTATTAAAACCTTATCTGGATCAACAAATTGTGATCGTGCATATCTTGTTAACATATTTAAAACTGTAACTTGTCCCCATTCATCAATATCAACCAATAGATTACATAAACGTCGATAATTCTTATGTATTAAATCAATTCGTTCTGGACATACATGTTCAAATGCTTGTACAGCACTACCATTAACTAACTAAAAATAAAAGAATCAATAAAACAAAAAATAAACATTTGCTTTTTCTTACAATCGTTTTATCAGCAAGTAGTTTAGCAATAATTAAAATCAATTCATCTTTCAATTCTGGATCTAAACTAAATAATTAAAAAAAAAAATAATATAATCAAATGGATAAGACAATCGAATTATGTACGCATAAAGTTTTGCTATTGCATTAGCAGCTGTTTTTCGAACATAAGGTGACATATCGCTAACAGCATCACGAATAGCTAACATCATAATTGTTACAATTGTTGGAACACGAATACTAGATAATACACGTAATGCACTTGCACGAATTAATTGATTGGGATCCTAATATAGAAAAATTTTTAAAAATCATAGTGATCTTTTTATTGTTTACTTTTAATGCTCGTTGAAATGTAGCAATTGAAAGTAAAGCAAGATCTTGTTGTTCTTCAGCATAACGCATTAAATATACATAAACTAATTTTTTAACTTCCATATTTTTTGAAACAACATTTTTAACAACAGCGGGAAATAGATCAGCAGCATCTTTACCTTTCGCAATCATCTAAATAGTTGAATAAAAATAATAAAATTTTCTTTTCAATAAAGATTATTGCTTTTTATCTCTTACACCAATAATTCGACGCATAGCTTCTAATTTTAAATTATCTTTATTACTATCTAACATTTGTTTCAAATCTTCATATCTAAAATAATACAAAATGAAATAAAACTTTAAATCTATATGAAAATAATTAACTTACTTCTTATAATCAAGAGAAAAAATACTTAATGTTGTACTTGGTTCGGTTTGTTCATCAGATTGATTTGATGTTCCACGTGATGATCCCTGAGGATTCAATGTAGACATTGTTGTTAATGATCGTTCATTGATATTCATATTTAGGTTAGTTAAGAATACAATGTTTCGAATAAATATCGATTCAGAAAACAATAGAATGAATAAATCAATAAATCAATCAGAATCAACGATAAATTCACAATCGAACAGACAAATGTCCAATGAAGAATAAGAATAAGAGAGATGTCAGTGATAAACAAATACAAAGAAAAATATCAAACATAAACGCGTTTATATGTGTACATATATGTTCAAAGACGAATCGAAATAAAAAAGCAGAACGAAAATAGTTGAGACCCTAATTAAAAGTACTGAATTTTAAGGTTTTGAATAAATACATGAGTACTTGAAAATGAAATGTTTCTGGTTGTTCGACTTACGAGAGAACATATTTAGGTATTCAAGCCGTTTAGATCCCATCTTTTGGCGATAGATAGATCTCGATGAGGTATGCAAAACCCCAAAAGGATAAGTGCCCTTAGGCCTTCTGCTCAGAGTTATAGGCATTTTACTGGAATTTCAGTCTCAGGGATGGTATATACCAACGAATCAAATGATGGTATTTCTACTTGAGATTGTGCCCATATACAGGTCTATTTTTGAGTAAGGGTTTCTGAAAATTTCAGCTCAAAACAATGTTTCCTTCCCGAGATATAAAAGTCCCAAAAATCACTCATATCCCTCGAAGAATGCTGGGATTTTCCGTTTTTTGGGACTTTTATATCTCGGGAAGGAAACATTTTTTTAAGCTGAAANTTAAATGTTTAATTATGCGTTATTAAAACCTGAAATTTTTAGTGGATGTAGTTCATGTTAGGGCCAGATTATAATAAAAATTTCAGGTATTAATAACACACAACTGAAAACTTAGAAGCAAAAAAAGAGTGGCGCCACCTTCCACTGCCCACCCACCGCCAGTGAGTCGCCACTGTTCTAGATACGCCACTAGTTCAGACGAACGATAACTGTCACGCTAGAGGTTTCGGTGATTGTAACAATTAACGTGATATTTCTGAGAAAATAAAATTACTCATAGACTCATACGAATTTTTTATCTTATGAGAATTATTCGTTGGCTTTACCCCATCACATTTGATAGAACTATGACAGAGTCATTATGAGTTTCAACCTTGCATATCTGATAATATTCTCTTGAGCTCAGAGATTTTTATAATCTTAAAGAGACCTTCATAATTTAACGTATGCAATGCCATTGTCTTGCGTCTATCATAAAATTCGAAACTAATTTAGTTATTAAACTCTTTAGAAGCAGGTGTACCAAGGAGAAGCTATGATCAAACATTGTAATCCTTCCGTTTTACTAAGAACATTAAAATACAATGTCTTGTAAAACATTTTTTTGTTGGGAGAACACTTAGAAGAGCTGATAACTGTCCTTATTTAAATGGAAAGTGTGCAGAAAACGATACCGAATAATATTTGTGGTCGAAAATAAAACAATATCTGTTACTTGATTTGAATAGTTCTGTCTACATACCACATTCGAATCGGTGTCAAAAATTATATCTATCGGTCGTGCAACCAGACGATAGTCATAGTCTGTCGAAGATAATTCGTATCTGACTTGTGACATGTCATGATCCATACCACTGAATGGTCTCGTATAAAGCCAAATCTGTGATGATTTTATAATATAAGCAGCAGCCACTAGCCAATGTTTTTCTTTCAGCCAGAATGGTGATCGATATGAATCAATCAGAGAATCGAGGCCGACAATGAAATCATACCATTGGTTGCGATGGGAGAGAAAAAATTCAAATTTTTCTAGTGTCGACAATTTATTTTGAATGAATTGCTCCCAATCAAGACCATCAAATACAGAGTCTAATGTTCCTCTTTGAGAAATCAATTTGAAATGACGAAGTAAACGTGTCTCTGATAATAATAATTCAATGTGCTCTTTAGAAAGTGAACATTCAGTAATCGTAAGTGACATTAATCTAGTATTGGATGTGGAATTTGATGACGAAGACGTACTGTTTTCAGCGTCATTTATAACACAGTCTTTCATTACGAATGTTTGTAAATAAGACAATTGATGGAGAATAACAAGATAGTCCCTATAGTAACAAGCATGGATTGTCAGATGCTCTAGTCTGCATGGAGTTGGCCACAACATATATTGCAACAAATTACTCGTGTTATGTAAACAAAGCTTCCGAAGATGACATCGAACCAGTGTTGATGAGATGAGAGTTCCTATTCTTTGATGTTCATTTGTAGTTGAATCGATTGAAAGAGAGATCAGAGAGTTCGTCCTAATAATTTGTAAGAGATATTCTAAATGATTAACATTAAAATCTTGAAACGTTATTGAACGAAGTCGAATCCATCGATCACTATCGAAGAATGACAACAAAGTGGAATTTTCATGTATTTTGGTACTGTCGTTGGAGATATTCATTGAAATGACATTTTCAGGTCGAATTATACGATAAATCACGGTAAAATTGGACGTAGACTTGAAGTCAATGGTGAGACAAAACCGATCGTAGTTTTCCGCAAGCGTGTAAAAGTGTTTGCAGACGGAACGAAATGAAAACAGGATAGTTTCAGTGTCGCAGAAATCGAAAATACGATGGATTAACTCGACAGGCAAGATGAGAAGAGATATGTCTGCCATTGTCAACAATGCTTAAATTAGATGCAATTAACAGTCGTTACAACTATGTTTAGTGGTGATGCGATGTTCTAAAACATAATTGGACCTGTAGTAATGATTTCTGTTTGCTTCTCTATTATTCCAAGTGGCCTGAATGATTTTTTAAAGTCCATATGGATTTCTACACTTTGAATAAGGATCATCACTTTAAATGAAAACATTTTTTTGGAATGAAACATTGTGTGCGACAAAAAAAAACGCACCACTTTCATATTTATATTATGTGCATTGTGTTATGCAATTATATCGTGAAAATCGTTTTATCTTAAAAAACGGTTACCTATTCTAAGGCTTCACCCAAAAAATGTTCAGGCATTTGAACTAAAATATACTTTGTAAAAAGAAGACATTTTATTTCAGTCAACGACACCTCGATCCAAATGTGCAACTATCTGTCAAATGTAAAGAATTAGTCTTTCGAATAACTGACCAATGAGCGTTGAATTAAACGAGGGTGAGACGAAACATTGCTCAATAGAATTTTGAACTTTGATGCAATTAGATATAACAGAAAACAATATTAATATTTACCTCTCAATGATCTTTGCTTGCTTTTGCTCCGTTTATTTTGTCAAGAACAATGCATGATATGCGCTGTTTCGAAAACGTTACCTTTTTCTTTTCGATACAACATCTACTAAAAATATTGACATTGAATCATACTTAAATTTTTTCTTTTGTGACTATGATTCAGCTCGATTATTTTCGTTGGTTACGTTCTATAGTCTATAGTGTTATTTCACGATGGGAAGACTACTCATAAACAACGTAGAAAGAAAGTGGAGCATCAGTAACAATTATGTTCACTCAGTGAAATATCCAACATGATGGCATGTAACAGAAGTTCATATGAAAGCAGGATTCACCTTGATTTGTGTTACGATTGCTCATCACTTTAAATTGTTCCTGGAGATGGCGCTATCTTTCATAGTTTCGCATTCTGTCTTCAGATATGTTAAACACCAGTCCGATAAACTGTCTTCTTTTGTAAAACTTTAGTATAACAGGTTACTAATGACGTGGGTGTATGAATTGGTGAATATTTCTATGCGAATGGAAGCTAATGATGGTGGCTGTGTGCGTAGACGTTATTGTAGAGAAGACTAACACAGACATTAAAACACACTTAAATTCATAGACTTTCATCCACATCTATCCGCGTCCACCCAAAACCAATCTCACACTCACGCCCGTACCATTAAAATGCTAAAATTTCTCAAAATGAATGTTTGATTTCTTTCAAATTTTATACTTATGGCAATCGAAAATAACTCATACCTGTTTAACATTTCTCAATAGTTCATATGTGTCATAAATGAACCAGTGTTTATTGTTAAAATACTATGAAAAAAGAATTGTTTCTATATAAATGAATTATCAATACGATTTGATTAAGCGCAGTTGAATAAGGTCTTATATGATAGATATAACTTCAGTAATATTACAATTTATGATGTCTTTTTATAATTTCTCTCTTCGAACGAATTCACATGAATGTTTTTCTTGCACTTTTATTTGTTTTTCTGATTAAATCATCAATAGAAAAATATGATAATTAGAAAATAATTCAAAAAGTCAACATTATCAATATATCTTTAATGAATATCTTTGTTGTATTATATATTAAAATGAATTGATGGTCAGTTTCATATTGTTATTGTCTCTTTCCATCAAAATTGTTTATCCCCAGTTTACTATCGAGTATATAAGATATATTCTCTATCAATAACTCAACAATTCAATAGATTCTCTAAAGAAGATACACTTGAATCAAAACACGATTATTATTATCATTATTTCTACACATGAATACACATACTAAGTTCGAAGATCTATCAAATGAAATTTTCTTCGAAATATTTGATTATTTCCATGCACTTGAGATTTTTACTGCTTTTACTTCATTGAATCGACGAATTTCATTTATTTTACAATCGATTCCACTTCGTATTATTATTTTATCCGATCATTGTCATCGTCAAATTAATTTTCTTTCTTTTCATCTAACTTATAATGCTGATCAAATTACTTCATTAGAGGGTGTGGGTGGGAGGGGGTGTGGGACCCACAGACCCCACCCAAGTTTGAAAGACAAAAAAAATCTCTATTTTCTAGTAAATAGGTGTTCCTGCAGCGTCCTTCGATTGAAGAGAAATAGCAATCGACAATCGCACCATTACTATTGCATCGGATGTTATGCTGCAGTCCTTTGAACTCCCTTGAGGTCTCTTGAAGTTTCATGAAGTCTCATGGAGTCTTAAGATTTAGTGTTTATTAACAAAAATGAAGCGAGTGACAGGTGAAAATATCTTGACAAAGAATTACATGTCGGGATTGACTTTAAAATTGAAGAGTCAATTAACATAGAACTAGGGGAACTTTTCAAGTTTGAATTCAACCATGATCCATTTTAAAACCGCAACTTTTTTAAATATTTTCTAAAAAATCTTTAATAAAAATAGGATAGAGATGTACAGTTTTAGCTTTAAAAGGCCTGAAAACGAAGGATCAATGTTTGTGAAAAATGATTGATAGAAAAAAAACACATGGAAGTTTTCTTGGGCAAACCATAGGAAGTCTCAGAGTAACTTTTAAAAGTTTCTTTTTTTCACAAATCATGTCTGGTTTTAGTAGTGATCATGGTTTTTTACTGAGGACAGCTTTCATATTTTGTATAGTTTGGTGAGAATGATGTAAATAGATATACAACGGTGAAGTTAATCCTGATGGCAATATGATAATGATGTATATATAGGAACGGGTAGTAGATTCGTACGATAGACTTTCTTTAGCATAAAAAGAACTCAGTAATACAAAAATATTTTCATCGTTCATGTGTTTTTTTCTCAGTTATTGTATTCACAGATATTCCGAGAAATGCTTGAATTACATCACAAAATGTGAAGGTACCATCAGATAGAAACTTGATATCAGGATAGTTGGTTTGTGTATGTACAAAGAAAAATAATTAAGTCCTTTACAACACCATTTTCGTAGTTTCATAATCGTGCCTGATAAATTTCTCATCAGCAAATTCATCAAGTTTTGCCTAAATACACGGCTTCTAAAGGTAAAACTGTACATCTCTATTCTGTTTTTACTAAAGATTTTTTCGAAAATATTTAAAAAAGTTGCGGTTTGAAAATGGATCATGGTTGGATTTAAACTTGAAAAGTTCCCTTGGTTCTATGTTAGTTGACATTTCATTTTAAAGTTAACTAGTTGACTTAAAATAGAGAAGTCAACTAGCTCCATCTTAGTTGCCTTTTAAAGCAACTAAATTTTCATCTCAACTCCAACATATATATTTCAGGTAACTAAAAAATAACCCTTCGATAGAGTTTTTGCTTTTCAAGATGACAATTATCGAAAACACAGGTCACATATTGTCACTATATTGATAGATAATAAAGGTTTAAAATGTCTTAATTATCTCTATAAAACTGTTGATTCAAAGTCCATTGAACACTTATCGAATGAATTAAATAACCGCATTCAAAACGCGTATGCTAATAATGACAAATGAACATGAATTTAAAGAAATGTTGCTTGAACAATGGAGTCAATTTGAAGATGACGTTACTAAAACCTCAGTTGATTCCGTCGGAAATCGCTTAGAATAATGCATATAACGGACACAGTTTTCTACTCGATATCGCGATTATAGTTCATCTCGAAAAAAAAATAATCGAAAAATGAGAAGAACTTTTCAAATAAAATAACATTATATTTTATTTTAATTGCTAAGGTGCGGGTAATTCAAAATTACAGCAGTTTTTTTTTGTTTTAGCTTAAACATACATTTCTAGATTCAGTTTTTCACGCTGATCACGAATATGTCCTTAGTTTTCGTTTTTGATAAAGCTTTTACGGAGAAAACCCCAAAATACTGGCAGGATGCCACAATCTTCAAAAACAATTTTCTTATGAAGAAACAACCCTTAATTGTTTATCATTTCACTTTTTGTCCTCACCAATATGATTTTCAGATTCCTCATGGAGAACTGAGTCTAGAAATGTTGTCTACAACTTTACTGGACACTATTTTGCTTATTAGAAAAATTCATGATCATATGATGCAGCACCTAGCCTTGCAAACCTATCTACTTTTTTCTGTTGATAAATAGAAATTNATGATTAAATTTGTAATGAAAGAATATTAGTTTTTATATGAAACGATGCAGTATTAAACGCTCTTTCTAACCAATATAGATTGAGCTTGAAACATTGCCTAAGAGTCGTATATTTTGAGCTAATACCAGACAACTATGAGCCCAATGAAACTTCAATACTTTTTTGCACGTATTCTCCCTCAAAATAGCTTATAATCCTCATAGCTTGACTTGAAATTATTACCAAAGGAATCACCACATTTTTCTGAATAGGATAGGTGATAAAGTGACTGAAAATATCCTATGGGCCAAATCGGCTTTTTATGCGCCCCTGTCCTTTATTTGAAACTTGTTATCTTGAAGCCGATGAACTTCTATTTGAACAGAAACTTGAAAAATAGTTGAAAGATCAAAAACTAGAAATGCTAGTTGACAAGACCAACAAAACGATAAAAGAATTAGATATAACGTTGCAATCTATGGTTTAGAAGTTTTAATAGAAACTGAACTGTGCAGTTAGACAAATTCTAATCGGTTTATTAATTATGATTTTATCAAATAAAATATATTTAATTTTTCTCGACATACTGTGCTCTATTTATTATTGTGAAAGAGAAAAACTTGTTTCTAATGTCAATATTTGATTAGTATATACATACCAGAACTCACCAAATTGATCGACAATATTTATTCATAACTTTATTCTGTTGCGATAAGTGCTAAAAGTTATTTAAAGAAAAGTTTGAGAAAAAATATTATTTTTAATACGAAACAAAAAAAGAAAAATGGCTCCTAGATTCTCAAAGATAAGCAAAACTGAAGAGTAAACAGTTCTTAACAAAATGAAATGTCTCGCAGTACTGTGAGATGCTTTATGACGAAGATTCATGAAATTAACAGAACCACAGAATGCCAGCTTTTTTAAAATTTTGATGGCAGAAGACAAAAATTACTTTGAATGTTCCGTAAATTTCAAGGGCATTAATCGTAAAGCGTTCTTTGAAGAGCTGAGAAACATGTCATTTGGCAAAGAATTATTTGCTCTTTAGTCCTACATTGTCAAAACGATGTTTTGCTTCTGAATGATAGATTCTGAAAAAAACAAGGATTTAGTTTTCTAGAGAATAAGTCTTTGAAAGTCTAGTAATCATTTCTATTTACTTTGTTTCGCTGTAGAAGCATACTTTACTACTTAAATATTTCTTTGGATAATTTTTAGCGATTATCGCGAGAGAACAAACTTGAAAATAAATCTTAGTTGATCATTTTTATGATTCAATACATATACATATGCAATACATGCATTTGATTTTTCTTTCTATTACAGTCACGTATCTAACAAAGTGATGAATTCTATAATGAAGTCACATTTGTTACGCACATTTAATATTGAGTCTGAGCTCTTGAATACTCCACTTTTCTAAAATGCACTCTTAATAACAGAAGTTTGGTGTTCAAACAAATATCAGGAAAAAAACCGGAATTTACTACCTCCATTGAAACGTCAGACACACATCTGTACCAAGTTTTTTTGGAAAGAGAGAAACAAAAATAAATAATTATTTCTCTCAATAAAAATATGCTACACTGGAAAAAAAATTATTAGTATTTTGACTGATCCAGTTGACAATGGTATCAATACAGTTGTTGGCAGTTCTCGTATCTTTTATGATACTTGATGCTCGCTTTTCTTTATATTATTCTAATAGTGAATGGGAATCAAAATCTACATTCGATTGTTTATATGCTTATATTTTTGATTATGCTATTGATGAAAATGTACGTCAAACAGCGAATTTGAATTTAATTCCTTATTGTCAACGATTTGATCACAGCGTAGAACAACAACAGTTGTCCGTCAGTTTGTATACAAACGTAAAAAATAATATTACTTTTGCTGAATTGTATCGAAAAGGTGTGACAAGTGAACAACTACTCGATTGGTCAGCATCAATTGATGTTGCAGAACGATACGAAAAAAATGGTGAAAATTCAAATGAAATATTTCACAATTGTTCATTTCCTTGGTTTGGTTCTACATGCCAATATCGATTAGTAAATGGTACATCATCTACATTTACTGATGTTGTTCAATTTAATTTCGAAAAACGTTTTATGACACGGTCAACGATAAATTTGAATACTAGTATATGCTATCCATTTTTAACTGACTGTTATCGTGGTCCATCACCAATGTGTCTTGAATGGCGTGAAATTTGTGATGGTATTGTTGATTGTATACATGGAGAAGATGAACAGTTATGTCAAATATTAGAAGTAAATGAATGTCATGATAATGAATATCGATGTCATTTCGGTGGACAATGCATCCCGTCTACATTTGTTCGTGACGGAACGAATAATATAGATTGTCTTGATGGCAGTGATGAAATAGATCTAATTGAGACACCCTTTTCCTATGAAAAAACTCGTTGCTATTCTAGCCCGACATTTCGATGTGAGGAATATAGAAGTCGACGTCCTCTCAATTTTCCATGTGGTGATGGTGACATTTGCCACCATTTGATACCTCAATGGGGAGTTTGGTGTATTAATCTTCGAGATAGAAAAATGACTTCAGCTATGTTTAGTTCACTAGATTATATTTCGAACTTAAATTGTAGACAAATACTCAGCTGTTTACTTCGTCTTTATCTATTTGATGATATGTTTCCGGAACAAAGCCGTGATCTTTGTCAAAAAATTGTCAATCATTGCTCATTGAAATGGCTTGTTTGGCCTGAATATCCTATCCTATATGGTTTCTTTCAATTTGTTTACTTAAATAATCAATCAATTCCTGTCTTCGAGAAAAATATCATGCCTGATTATCTTTGTTTCAATGCAAGTTACTGTCCTGCATTGATATTCTGTACAGAAGATATTGGAATAAATAATGGATTCAATTGTTGTCGAACTAATAGTTTAAAAAATGACACAGTTTGGCGATGGGATGAAAATTTTTATATCATTTTCAAAGATCTCATTTTACAATGTTTGACAATGGGCACAGATCAAGCATGTTCGCATCCTTCTTTATTTCACTGTTCACGTTCGTCGAAATGTATTTCAAAACATCGACTAAATGATGGTGAAAATGACTGTTATTTTGCTGAAGATGAATTATATTCTGCTTGCCAACTGAATGATTCATGGCGGTTCACTTGTGAATCAGAAACAAATAAATGTTTATCGATTATCGCTGTCGAAAATGGAAAACAAGATTGTTGCAATGGTGAAGATGAATGGAACGAATATCAACATCAGCTTTTCAAAGGAAACATTCCATTTGGACTCTTTTGTAATGGTAAGAATGATTTGAAATGGACAGATATATCTAATGAAACCGATGAAACTCATTGTGAATGGTGGCCATGTAATAATCCATATGTTCAATGTGATCATTTTTGGCATTGTCTAAATGGTATTGATGAACTCAATTGTCCTGAAACAGAATGTACATTTAATGAACACTTGTGTAGAAGTCGAATCCATGATGAGGATTATTGCATACCGATATTCCATCTAACGGAACAATATTCATATTGGAATACTTTTCTTGTCTCTCGTAGAATCTATCTTTATAATGATTCTTATAAAGATTCTATCAATTATTTCCAATGGAATGAAACAAAATGTATCACTTCAGCACATATCTCTCTCTATCAACCGTTATTACCAATGGCACATGAAGATGTTTGTTTAATACAAACTAAAATGCCACGTGCTTTTCAAATAGCAACTGTCGTTATGAAAGCCATTAGTCACGATTTCTTGTGCATGCTAGTAGGAGACAATTCGTGGATACCAGAACCGAAAACATATCTAAGAACTTCTCGATTGGGCTATTTTCCATCAGCTCTTTCTAGTGTCGATGTTCGACAAGCTGCTCAACTTGATAGAAAAACAGTTATTAGTTCGCCATCGATTCAAGACGTGTGGTATTGTAATCGAGGAATAGCTATGCTATTCGAAACCAATAAAACTCTTAAATGTCTTTGTCCTCCGACTTACTTTGGTGATCGATGTCAATGGCAAAATCAACGTATTAGTTTAACATTTCAATTAGTATACCATACTACTAAATTTGGGATATCCGTATTTCAAGTCATTATCATGCTTATTGATGAACAAAGACAAATAACATCTTATCATGAGCAAATCACATATGTACCCAAACGTGATTGCGGAACAAAGTTTAATATCTACTTACTTTATCCTTATCAACCGAAAAATTCTTCGACTAATTATTCAATACACATCGATGTTTTTGATAAAATTACATTAACATATTGGGCAAGTTGGCATCTATCAATTCCCTTTCAGTTTCTCCCAGTAAATCGAATAGCTACTCGATTGTTCATTCCAAATATACAACAATTAAAATCGTGTCCATTGTCTTGTGGAACTCATGGTAGATGCATACGATATATAAATAAAAATTTCTTATATTTTTGTCAATGTGATCAAGGTTATTCGGGTTTACAATGTGATATTCAACAAAATTGTTCTTGTTCATCAGATTCATTTTGTCATACTCCATCTATTTGTATTTGTCCGTTACACAAATATGGTCCACATTGTTATTTAAAACATTCAATTTGTCAATCATCGAATAATATATGTGTAAATGATGGACTATGCATGCCTAATGATGATCGTAGTGATAGTAACAAATCTACATGTCTATCAGAGACTGACGGGATGCGGGACCAATCCTGTCCCGTCCCGTCCCGTCTCGTCCCGGGACGGGACGGGAGAAGAAAAAAATAAGTAGGGCGGGACTGGACAGGACACGGGACAATATGTAGCGGGATGCGGGATAGACGGGACTCAGTGCTTCTCCCGCTTACTTCCATTAATAGAACAAAAAACAAAATAATAGCCTATGTCGAGTACTACAATAGCGATTGATTTTCGCACAAGAGTAGAATAATGGTTATGGAAGAAGTCGATTATTGTTTCAACAGACATTGAGATAGAAAAAGAACAAAATTGACGGAGACAGAAAAGAAACAATATTGGTGGAGAGAAAAAAAAGAACAATATTTGTGGAGAGAAAAAAGAACAATATTGACGGTCAATTTGAATTGAATGAGATAAATGGTGACCGAAGAATGAGATAATGACTATAATATAATTCGTCTAACATTGAAAATGGAATAAATAGTTACGTGCTCATACAGTTGTTCATTCTGTGTTTTTCGACACAAGTGTTAATTTCGAAA
>CAJNSZ010001487.1:0-26162 GCA_905329745.1 Rotaria sp. Silwood2 | reverse complement strand
TTTGTGTACGTTGTGGAAACATTCCATATGTCAATATCACCTAACCATTGTTTATCAAAATAAAGTAATAATTGTTCCATTTGTGGATTTGATAATTGTTGAATATCATTTCGAATTTCATCATACCCAAATGAAACTGTTTCGGACGGCATTAATGCCAAAGCCATTATCTTCCTACAGATACTACGAATCAGTTCGTTGTTCGAATATTCTCGTTGTAATCCTAATTGTTGTATGTGTTTGAAAATTGCTTGATTGAAGTGAAAACTGCAGCCATAATGTTTTGCAGCTGGAAACTAGAAAAGCAAACAATTATTGACTAGAAAACATATTTGGATCCGGTAAAAAATAGTGTTTACTTCGGTTTTAAGAATTGGTAAAATTCCAGATTCAAAATCCGTAATAATTAAACTAGGTGAAAATGATTTTTGAACTTCGAAAACTATTTGTCGCAGTTCAGAAAATAATTGTCGATATGTACTGCTTTTTTTGTTTACCGTTAGTGCATACACGCATGGAACACCTGAAATTAAAACAACGAATTTTTTTCAAAAGATAATGTTTTTTTTTACATATATCAAAATGTACTGCATGGATGATGTAAAGTTGAGTAAAATGAGGGGGAGTTTTTGAAAACGTCCCATCCATGTAGATAGTTGGAGAATTAAACAAAATATCAAGTTGAAGATCACTGGCGTAAACAAGAAGTCGTTCACGTCGAACGCGTGATTCATCAAGTAACAGAAAACGTTGTCCGTCCAATGTTAGTTTGTCAGAAGCAGGAATTGTAAATAGACACGATGAAGGTAATTGAGGCACAATTTTTTGACGAATTTTAGCAACAGTTTGATCTAAAAACAAGAGTAACAAAATCATTAATTAAGACACGCTTACAAACACTTATAAATTTCATGATTTGTGGGAAAATTCGCCAAAGCAGATGTGCTAAGTGATGCTTTTGCAAGTTCTTCCTCATATATCAAATTAATAGGTGTTAATTCATTGATTACCCGATTTTTCATTTTTTCACGAAGATTTTTAGTTTCAATTAAATCCAAGCTTGATTCGTGATCATGATCTCCTTTATGGCCACATAAATAATTGTCGTTTTCATCTGTTTGTGCACGAAATGTACATCCTTGTTTCATACATACCCAATATTTCTTTCTCCTGTATTCTTATTGCATCGATAAATATAACCATTGATCACCAGTAAACGTTGACCTTTGTTCGATGTAATAAAACAGATATTTTTAGCTGGACTTGCAGGTGAATTTAATTCGATCGACATGGTGTATTAGACAAAATGTAACTGGTGAATGTTTTCTTAAAGCTATTTGTGTAATATATATATATCTACAACGCCCCTCGTTGACAAAGACTGTTATCCAGGGAGAAAGTGAATACGATATATATATATATATATATCATTTTACTTCTCTTTAACAACGATTATTATCAAGGGATAAAGTTAAATGCAATATATGTTTTAATACTTTTCTTTAACAAGGGTTGTTATCAAGGAGTAAAATGAACGAATGACGTAATCCACCAATAACAATAACTTCAAAATAAATGTGTCATACAAACTGGCTACCAGTGTTATCTTTCATTAAGTTATCAAATGTTCTTTCTATATTGCTTTTCAATAATCACAAACGTGAGAAATATAATAAAACGCACGCCTCGATGCTTTTATTATTTAAAATCGGAACGATTCGATATTTCTGTCCTTCGACATGTTTACCTTTTGATATTTTTATCTTTCGATATTTTTACCCAGCGATATTTTTTTCTTTTGACATTTTTACCTTTGGATATTTTTACCTTTGGATATTTTTACCTTTCGGTGTTAAAAAATTCGAAATTTAAGTTTCGGTATTTTTACTTTCGCTATTTCAAGCTTTTGACATTTTTATCATTCTGCATTTTTATATTTCGACATTTTACTTTCGACATTTTTACTTTCGATCAAAGTAGGGTGAATCGAGATTTCGAACAAAGTGGATGAAGTAAACTTCGCTCGGTTCTTTATTGATTTCTGTAATTTTGACCTTTAGATGCCAATGGAAATTAATGATAATATTGTACACACGTTCTCTAAGGAGACTCAAACAGATTTTTCACTGCAATCAGTTTCTATTGATGTAAAGCAAACTGGGTATTCACATCGGTGATTATTCATCTTGTATCTCTTCTACTTTTTTATTAAAATGACTGTTTTTATCAGATCTTGTATTGTCTGTCAAGCGGCTGATGTTTTTCCAATGAAAGTGTTATCTGATGATCAAAGAAAAATGATTTTCATCAAACGAGGAATTATTATACAAAAGGGCAGTCGTTGCTGTTGTTGTCATATGCTCAATGATCATTTAAACTACGAAAATTTTTGGACAATTGAAGCTTCATTGTCCGATTGCTTGACACTCAACTTCAAAGAAGTCACGGATCTACTTGATGACTTTTGTTCTACTATTCAAGTGTCAAAATCATTCAATTTTGATGATCCGAGCTGCCTAAATGACGAAGCATATTACAATATAACAGCATTAAAGAAAGGTACTTGAACTTGTATATGTCTATTCATCAGACTGATGTAACATTAATTGCTCGGATTTTTTATTCTCTACAGAGAAAGAACGACTGTGGAGAATAATTCATTTTCTTGGAGAAACAGTTACAGATATTATGTGAAAGTACTATATAGGTTAGTGTGTTATATATGTAAAATGAAAAAACGTTTGAAAGAAGTACTTTTCTTTCACCAAAGACTTATCTAAGCTATTCTTGTTGATCCAATTACATCCAGTATAATCCTTCAATCCGTTGATGGTCACATGTATATAGCATGTTAGCTTTAGATTCTAATCAATCTAGTATAATCAAGTCATCTTCATTGAATACTTAAAAACCACACATATGCACATGAACATATTGGTCGTGTAAAGTGATTTCATAAAAAACACATTTCTCTTTGGAAAAGACGTTTTTCGTGTTAATTTCAAAGAATAAATTTCACAATATCCATATGTCAACATTTCCAAGTACTTTTCACGAACTCTATATTTGAATATGTTCTCATTTTTAAACATGTTTCTAGAATGCTTGAAGTTTTACTTTCCGTACAACAAATATTTTTAAAGCATGCTGTGAAACTTGGAAATGTAAAATGTACGAATTCTTATCATCGAATGAATTTTACAGCGAAAGCTCGAAAAATATTTTTTTTACACAATAGTCTAACAACTTTTGGAAAGAGATGGTGTCACTCAAAAACACTTCAACTTGTGGATATCTTGCTTTAATCAATTTCGTTTCGTATGTACAAGAGTTCTCAAAATACAACCGGTATCCTTCACTGAAATAAGAATTCGCACCTTATGTAGTTGTATCTAGCATGATTTATCTAGAAGCTGACGAACAAAACGTATTTGCTATGAAAAATAATAAACAAAACATTCGAGGGAGTTAAGCATTGCCTCACACCTTAAAGAACATAAAACTAAATAAAAAACACCTGTAATTTAAAAAATCAAACCTCTGAAAAAATGACATATATTTTAATATTTGAATAAATCACGTATCACAGTTGAGTTAACGAATTAAAAATAATTGTCGTTGACGAAAGATCTATTTCACTTTGTAACATGACTTTCGTGGTATAGCTAATAAGCACATTATTTGAAACGGTACAGGAGTTGAAGAATTCAGCAAGCAGGAAAGAAATAGGAGACATACGTGTGATTGATAAGAGTACGCGAGTATGTAATTGCACTTGGGATAGTTAATTCTTGTAAATTATTTAGAAAATGTCACTGTCATTGTATTTTTTTAAATAGTTGATTTCGAAGATCTATTTGGCTTTTTTGACATCAATGCGAGATTCGTTTGTTCGTTGTGTGCGAGTGGCTCTAGCAGTCTTTCTTTGCAAGATGCGTCTTGGTCTTGCAAATAGTGTACTTGCTTCAATATTTCATCTTAAAGATAAACGCTTCGTCTCTCATGTTATTCACTCTGTGCAAAAAGCATTAATTGACAACTTTGTGCCAAAGCACATAAGTTTTCAGCACATTGATCGCCAAATGGTGATCAATCAGCATTCATCTGCCGCTGCTACTGCTTTACTTACTGATTCACAAAATAATGTAGCTGTTGTCATAGATGGAACATATTTATATGTGCAAAAATCGAATGATAATGAATTCCAACGACGTTCATATTCTTTGCATAAATATCGTCATCTATTGAAGGTGATTTGATTCTAATGAACGTTTGCAAACGAAGAACTCAAAGAACTACTTTCGATTTAAGCATTCACTAAAACCAAAAGCTTTGGTTTGAGGTTTTGGTTTTGATGGTTTTGGTTCTGGTATACTTTTGATTTTGAAGGTTTTAGCTTTAGCATAGATTTTGGTTTTGGTGGTATTAGTCTTTTTTTTGAGATACTTCGAAAAAGATTATATTTCAAAATCAAAATCAAAATCAAAACAAAAACAAAAATAAAAATCAATATGATTATAACCAAAACCTTCAAAAACGGTTTTGGTTTGGTGCATGCCTATCTGGATAGTCTCAAGGTTTTAAAAGAATTTAGAAAGGTTTTACTCAAGATCTTACTATTTTTCTTGGTAACTCTTAACTTTTCCATGAAAAATCATACTCTATACAGAGAATGCAGGAGTTACCTGCATATCTGACTTGAATTCCTTTCGGAGATCTTTGTTTATGAAGGTTCATTAAAAAGCGTTTTATAAGTTTATCTCATTGCAGCCTATGATCATTACAAGTACCGACGGTTATATATTGAGCGTTTTGGGTTCTTTTCTGGCAGATTCGAAAAACAACGACGCCTCGATCATTAACCATTGTCTCTTCGAAAACCAGGAAGGGATTCTCAATTGGTTAACTGATGATGATGTAATTATTCTAGATAGAGGATTTCGTGATGCAATTAAACCAATGAAAACTCTTGGTTTTCTGCCAGTAGTACCTGACTTTATAGCAGGAGGCAAAACACAATTGGATGTTACAGAAGGAAACCGTACTCGATATATTACCAAAGTGAGATGGGTGGTCGAAAGCGGTGCGTATTTTATACTTTCATTTGCTTTAACAAATCTCTTTTTTATCAGCCAACCGGAAAATTAAATAATGGCGATTTTTTTCACAAACTATTCCAAACTCCTCCATCAAAATGCTTCCTGATCTTGTCAAAATTGTGTGTGCACTTAGTGAGTCCTTTCTTTACGAAATCATTCATTGATTTGTCTGCTTTCGTAAACAAATATCGTTGTCCAGCAATTAAAACTATTTTCTCAGGTAGTGAGATGGCTGAAGAAATGCTTAAACTTCTCCACTCAGAAAATGAATTACAAAAGTATTTACAAGATCTTGAAGAGAAAAGTTGTATTAAATGGAAGAAGTTTGATGCTCAACATTGTCCGTTTCCTATTCTTACTGAAAACGATGTACGAAACATAACTTTTGGTACAGAAACAATCTTTTTTGTTTCCGCATCATTTTTTATTTATTTTTATATAAGGAGTATTCCAAGTGAAGATGGCGAAGAGCTACATAAAGGAGCATTTAAAACCATCTATATTGAACGAAGAAGAGATCATGTTTGAAGTTCAAGCTGATATGCATTATCCTGATCTTATTCGTGTTCAATTTCAATCACGACACTCTAAAATGAAGAAATATTATGCTACCGTTCGTTTCGACAGCGAGCAGCAAACAGTGAAAGAATGGTACTATACTTGTCCAACAGGACTACGAAAACTCGGTTGCTGTACTCATATTTCTGCTTTATTGCCGCATCTTGGAGTTAATCGTGCACAAATTCCTGATTCACATCCTCTTTCAGCAAGTCATCTTATCGAATATGTGGAAAATACTTAGGGCATACCAAAAGTTCAGGCAGTGACACTTTAATACCCTATAGTACACTTAAAGAAACTTTCTTTCTATATAGTCTGATAGAGAAAAGAAAGCTCTATCTTTCTATGCTATTTGATCGTACTTCGACTAATATCCTAATAATAAACTTTCGATAAAACGTTTTTCGTTGGAATATGTGCTGGTTGTACAGGATTGCCAAAAATGTTTTTTCATAGAGGTACAGCTTCAACAACAAATGATATCAACATTCAATTTTATACCAAATGAAAGCCCGTCAAAAATAGGATTTAGGAATATAACTCGTCATTCTTAAGATAAGAATGGGCTATAGAATTATAGCAAGTTTCAAGTGGTTGGACACTCACGTCGGTGGGTAGTCAATCACAAAAACAGAAATTTCTCAGAAATTTTTTTGTCTATCAGGCTTTGTAGAGCTCTCTTTGCTCATCATTTTGCTAAAAAAAGTTTTTAAATTTGATCAATAAATAACGGTACTAAGGTCAAAATACTCAAAAATATCTTAGCCATATCAACCAGAGGATTTTGAAATTTCCAGTATTTTGACCCTAGCGCCGTTATTTATTGATCCAGTTCAAAAGATTTTTTTACCAAAATGATCAGCAAAGAGAGCTCTACATAGTTCGACAGACAAAAAAGATTTCTAATCCTTTGATGGAAAAAGATTTTTGGAAACCCTGTACAACCAGCCGAAATAGGTTTTATAGATAATTTAATATTATGATATTAATTGAAGTATGATCAAATAGTATAGAAAGATAGAGCTCTTTTTTCTCTATCATCCTATATTGAAGAAAAATTATTTAAGCCTACTAAACAATATTACACTGTCATTGCCCGAACTTTTGGTATGCCCTAAGTAGTAACACATATTCAAAATTCGAAGAATCAGATGACAATGATAATGATGTTTTATATACACTTGGTAGAGACGACGGTTTGGAGTATCACAACCCATAAAATACTACAAACATAGCGTATTTTGTTTTGGTTCTTAAACGTTTTACTGTCATTTGGTGTATTGTTGTTATCTTCTCAAGAAAAAAAGGAACTTTATGCATATGAACATAACATTGTCTGTTTTTGCTGATGGACAACAGACTATCGTAAGTTTTGATAACGAAGATTCATTTATTGTCAAGGAATTTTTACGAAAAAGAGAACTGACGTTTCACACAAGAAAATGAAAAGAATAGTGGATGTAACTTATGTTGATAATAATGTCAATTGAACCAATATATCTATGATAAGTTTCTATTATATGAGTATTTTAGTTATTTTTGTCGTATGTGTCAGCAATATATGTGAGCGCATCACTAAAGTCCTATTCGGAAATGCCCAAAATTAGTACCATTTTGCAGCACTTTTTGAGCTCTATCGAATGGTATAAAACTCAAAGTGTTGTAGATTTAAAATAGTAATGCAAAAGGCCGTAAACCGTTAGCAGGGTCATCAAAGATACCTACTAAGAACTTATATATGTCATTAAAAAGCCACTAAGAAAAAACAAAATTCTAATCATTCTTATATGGACTCATGTGGTTTACTAAGCTCTTTCTAATGATATATGAATGGTCTTAAACATCAAACAAAAACGAATGTGATTCAATAAATACCGTCTAAACAGAAACTATCTAAAAATGGGGGTTTTGTATGACCTTAAATCGCTTAGAATGATATATAAAACTTTGTCCATAATATTTAAATTATCATAAAAACACTAAATCTATGTTCTTACATAGTGTTCAATATGTTTCAGTTGAATATTTAGAGTGGGCCGATTTACGTTCTTATACGCCCCTGCCCTTTATTATTTATATAAAATAAATTCATTTCTATTTCTTCTTTTTAACAGGGTGAGGCATCGAATTTATAAATTTATAATTTATATAAAATAAATCTATTTCTATTTCTATTTCTTCTTTTTAACAGGGGTGAGGCATCGAATTTATAAATTTATAATTTATATAAAATAAATCTATTTCTATTTCTATTTCTACTTTTTAACAGGGGTGAGCCATCAAATTTATAAATTTATAAATTATATAAAAGAAATCCATTTCTTTTTCTATTTCTACTTTTTGTCAGGAGTGAGGCATCGAATTTATAAATTTATAAATTAGTTGGAGATCATTGTGTGTTTTATTTTGTTTGTGTTACGAGGTATAGGTGTTAGCGTCAATAGAGGTCACTCTATTACCGCTAACTGTACAGTTGTTATATAGTGATTTTCCCCCTTCTTCTCTATGGTCCATATATATATTTCCATTGGACCTTCCATTGTTTATCTATATATTTGTTTTTCTCTCTTCAGTTGTTGTATTTTTTCCCCAGTGGTGGTTGTTTTTCTCTCCCCGGTGATATTGTTCATCTTTTTCCCTTACTATTATTTCCCGTCTTTATATTATTATTATATTTCTTGTGGTATCATTTATATTAATAAAACCACATTTCTTTAACTTCCTGATCTCCTTATCAATATAACAAACTCCAGTAAGCATGATTTACTTTATTTTACGTGAGAACCTTCGTTCCCGTTGCAGACCGGGATTAAATATACTGACCATCTGGCCTTAGCCTATAGTGTGGGGCAAGAGTCATAAATTTCACAAAACGAGAGTCTCACAATAGGTAGCGCGGAAAAGGTTTCTTTTTCTTTTTAGGTGTCAAAACATGGAAGTCTTTTTTTTCTTATTTATATTCGAACTCGAACTAGGCAGCTACTCGTAGGTTGTTCCTGTCGCAAATGAAAAAAATAAAAGTGTTCCGAAATGATTATTTTCTAGCACGCTCGACGCAAATTTTCATACTGATTCCGAATGTGGTATTTATTTTGCATTCTAATTGAGTTTTTGTGCAAAAAATGGCAATTCAGGGGTCGAATTTAGCCTGATCGTTAATGATTTAGTAAATGCTGCATGTCTCAGCCGAAGAACAAAATTTCTTAAAACCCATACGTACTTTTTTCCTTGTCGAATGACGATTCAATTGGTGTATAAACATTTAGAAAATTTTTTCAAACAAAAGAATAAATAGATTTACAACAGATGAGTGTCTATGAGTCACTTTTTCATCTTACTTGATCTCATGAAAAATTCCGGCGATGTTGAAATTCGTTTGAGGCTACATCTTAACACTCAGTTTGAGATGCTGAATCCGCACAAAGCAGGTTTGAAAGCCTATATTTAGTGGAAAGGGCAAAACTTCACGTTTTCTTCCAAAACAATGATTTTTTTCCCTTTTCAATTTTTTATAGTATTTTCAAGGCTTGAGATCCAAAACTTGATCAAAACACAATAAAATATACATATTCGGAATTAGCTCGACGAGTTCTATTAAACGATGTGAAAAACAAAAAAGCGTTTTTTTTTGCTTAGGTTTTGCCTAGGGGTGGCACTTTAACTTTACAAACACTTTAAAAAAGTATTAAAGTTTAAAGTGTTTTATTTAAGTACTTTAAACTTTAAACTTTAATTAAAGTAAAAATTTTAACACTTTAACTTAAAAAAAGTTAAAGTGAAAGTGCTTGTACCATGGGTAAGAAACAACCATGCTGAGTTCTTGGGTCCTCGTCTAGCTACCCTAGCGGGGGTACTTGGGTCCTCATATGGCTATCCTAGTGGGGATACTTATGTCGTCAAGTGCTATACTATAAGGATAGCTTTAGGTCTCAAGGCCTTATACTGTGAGATTACCCTTAGGTCTTCAAGGCCTACAGCATACCCTATAGTATAGGCCCTGAGAGCCTAAAGTTACTCCCGTAGTATAGCTCTTGAGGACCTAAAGGTACCTTCATAGTATGGCACTTGAGGACCTAAGGGTACTCTCACAGTATAAGGCCTTGAGGACCCAAGGGTTTCCCCATAGTATAGGCCTTGAGAACTTAAGGAGGGTGTGGGGTGTGGGTGTGGGTGTGTTGGTATGGATGTGGGTGAGTCTGGGTGTGAGTGTGGAAGAAATGAATACCATCGCTTACATCCACGCCCAATCCACATCCTCCTTTCTTTTCATATCTTGACAAGATCAACAAGTTTTCAGAACTGACATCGACACCGACTCGACCACTTTTCACAGCCTCTTCTCCTCAGACAACATTGGCATGCCACTGATTCCGTCATTTTTGAAGGGCAAGACTTCTGCTTATCTCAATGGCATATTAAGTAAGCTGTTCACTCGTAACAGCCGAATCTCGCGAACCGAGGACGTAATTCTCACGAACACAACTACCAGATCAATTAGTAACGGTACCGTGAAAGGTAATGAGGAAATCAACAAGTGGAAGGCAGAATTGCTTCGTCTCTTCATCACTCTATCGGAATTGAAGAGCCTTAAACCATCTGAGCCTGTTAACAGACTGTTTGAAAGCTTGATAGAGCTTGTGAAAAGCCAACGAATGGACGCGTCGTATGTTGCCGACTTTCTTCACCATGATCGGGACATCCAATTTATTCAAGCTCGCCTGATGGACCTTTGTAGAATCGGCGAGTTTGAGCTGGAGCTCCAATGGGCGCAAGAAGTCTTTGGTAAATCGCGGAAGCAAGCCGAAGACCATTTGCTTCGATTTCCATATTATGGGAATTACTTCCAACTGGCGCAGATGGAATATCATCTCGCCTGTGCTTTCGGCGCTGATCCTCGTCGTATTCTCTTCCTTGGTTCGGGTCCACTGCCTTTGACCTCGCTAATCTGGGTTCAGCAAATGCCCATGTCCAAGGAGAATTCGTACGTTGTCAACGTTGATATCCATGCAAAAGCAATCGATTGCTCGCGCCGATTGATCCACAGCGTCGTTGATCAGAAGATACATCATTGTTTCCATTTCCTGCAGAGCAATGCAGCAGATTTGACAAGAGACGCATTCATCAGGATCGACCTGGTTATAGTGGCGGCGCTCCTTGGTCCCAGTCCCGCAGAGAAGTGCAAGATCATCGCCAATGCAGTACGAAACGCCGACAACGGTACGCGGTTCCTCGTGAGAACCGTCGATGGAGTAAGAACGCTTCTCTACCCAGCAGTACCAGAATCGAGCCTACAGTGTATTCCGGAGCTCGAGATCGAGGCTGTGTTGCATCCGCGAAACGATGTTATCAATAGCGTTATCCTCGCTCGGAAAGTGGGCCACAGTATGTGATATAGTGGACTTATATTGACTTCTGCTTCGACCGTTTAAGACAGACAAGAGTCACACACGCAAACACAGAACTGAACTCTACACACACGCAAGCACAGTCTACACTTTTACCGTTGACCGTCTGAACGGTGAACGTGCACCAGATGTAATAAAATGTTTGCAATATCCTTTATTTTGATATATTCCATTCCAAAATAAATTATGAAATCTTAAGTCTTTGTAAAAAGGTGCACAATTTAATGCTCTGTCAGAATTGCAAGATCAAAACGCTTCAGCTTTTTTTTTTGCAAAATTTTTTGAGACGACTAAAAGTAAACATGTATGTAATATTGCTATTTCCCATGAGAAAAAAAATTCAAAATCACAAGGTTAGTTGCAACTAACGTTCAGTCATAGCTGGAAATAACGTTATATGAATACATTGGTCTAATCAATGCAAAAAATTAACAAATTGAGAACTCTGTCAATGGCTGATCCAAAATCCTTATTGATTGTTCTTTAACTTTTTCTTTTTATCTTGAATGAAAGCCATTTTTACCAAGGGGGAAAAAGCTGACTCTGAGGCCTTGGAGTCACATGGAGTCAGTTGGAGTCAGTCAGCGCCGACAGATATATTTCCTCGGAATCATCTTTCATAAGATCTTCGAATGGTCGGGAGTGCATTTTTTTATCGAGAATGTGTTTTCCACGAAGTGGACAGTTTTATAGTTACAGTAAAAAAATGCATGTTTTCTCTATCAAGCTTCAGCATAGTGTCCTTGAAACGACATATACTCGAAGTCCATAGAATCGTATAGCAGCCCATGTTTTTTCATATGGCATACAAGAAATTTCTATTGTGTGAGTTGATTAAAAGCACACTCGGAGTAGTTTCAAGTGTTTTGTCACAATCTGTTTGAGGTATTTTCCAACATTTTCTGTACAATTTCAATGTATCTTTCCGATATTCGAAGTCAATTTCACATATATCAGTCGTCACAAACTGATTGCACACTTTTTATTTTACTACAACGCACGTCAAAAGTCTCGCTCCACTTTTTTCTTTTGAGCCGTGTATTAAAAGTATCCAATATAATTAAAATTTTTTTATCACTAGAAAGTAGAGATCGAGTACTATATGTATAGATCTGTTTAAAAAATAAAACTCTTGAATATAAAATCAAATAAAATAAAACAAACTTTTCTACGACAAAAAAATGACATGAAAAACTACAAAATCAGGTTGTTTTACAATTTTTAGTCGTTCAAGCGCACAAATTAAGCTGATCATTAGATCTTATCAACCATTCAGCACTTGTTTCCATGGAAACACCCTAATTATAATTACAGCACCACCTATCATTAATAATCACTTAAATTCACAATATGTTTGATTACCATTCGATAGTAAATAACGGTCTATAATTTGTTTGTTCTCTTCGCATATGATTTGAGAAAAAAGCCATTGAACTCGATCGAATTTGTTTTTTTTTTGATTAACTTGTTGATGAATATTCCTATATGAATAATTTATCTCGATATTATGATGCTTCATTCAAGCAACGTGTTATTGAATATTATTTACAAAATCAACCAAACGTTAGTTTCCGTTCTGTAGCCAAATTTTTTCATATTCATGGTGGTCATGCAACAGTAAAGCGGTGGTTTGGTAGGTATGATGGAACAATTTTATCATTACAACAACAGAAGCGTTCGGGAAGACCGTCAATATTGAATCAAGAACAAATTGATCAATTTATTACACGAGTTGTTCGTTCTCATAATCGTATGTCATGTTCCATTAATTATAGTAAAATCACAAATTTGATTCGTCAAAAAAGAAAATCGAATATTTCTATTCGAATAGTTCAACGTTATGGGAAGAAGAATGGTATCAAACCAAAGAAAACGATCAAGCATACTGCTAAAGAAAGTTAGTATAGATAAATATACATGTTAAACCTCAGTCACCATCCCTTACTATTTTATTACTTGTTTTTGCTTATAGTAAGCGATGCTTCTTGTGAAAGCGTAGCAAAATTACGTCGTAAACTTCAACGAATATCAAATAAAAAAATAATCTTTCTTGATGAAACTCACATTAAAATAAATGAAGTACCAAGAACAACACTCGTTGCACCAGGTGAAAAACCATATGTAATTGTTACCGATTCATCATCATATGCTGCTCGTTATGATATGATTGCGGCTGTAGTTGGTGATCAAGTGCTTCCATCAATTATTTATTCACCAACAGATAGAAAGACAAAAAATGTCAAAGGCATCAACAGCAATATGTTGATTGATTTCATCGAAAATATCTTATACCCTTCAATCAGTACACTTGATCATTGTCCTATATATTTTGTATTAGATAAATCACATATTCATAACATCTCTAAAATTAAAGAAGCACTTGATAATTTCGAATGCACGAAATCAGTAGAAATATTGATTATACCTACTCAAGCAGCAAAACGCATCAATCCACTGGACAATGCCTTGTTTCATGAATGGAAAGAACGAGTGAGACAACATTCCTTACTTACTAAAGAAACTTTGGCGACAACTATGACGAATGAGTGGTTTAATACAAGAAAAGACAACATTAAACATTATTATGATCATTGTGGTATTACATATGGCCAAGATGTATATAAAGATTGTCCATTTCCATTAAATCATCATCATCATTCTTCATAAACTAATAAAAACAAACCTGATTTTGCAGTTTTTCATGCCATTTTTTTTCGTCGTAGAAAAGTTTGTTTTATTTTATTTGATTTTATATTCAAGAGTTTTATTTTTTAAACAGATGTATACATATAGTACTCGATCTCTACTTTCTAGTGATAAAAAAAAATTTTAATTATATTGGATAGTTTTAATACACGGCTCAAAAGAAAAAAGTGGTGCCAGACTTTTGACGTGCACTGTAATATTTCAGCATAGATAAATGATTTAACCTCAAATGTTTTTCTAAAATATGTACCCTCAAATGCTTTACTAAATCTGATGAAAAACCTCTTTCATTTATTTCGATAATTGGTTTTAGCTGCTTAAAAGTTAAGGTCAGCATGCTATTGCTATTTTCCAAGACCTTTGTGGCAACAGAAACGGTTCCATTATTTTCACAAGTTGTTTCTGTATTCAGATAAAGCTTACACAACATGATGATACGTTTTCAGGATGTGGATGTGTGTGGTCTGGGCGTGGATGTGGATGAACTACAGGCTCACAACTACACCCTTTCGTGATTTTCTTTTGACAACCTAGGTCTCGAATATCTTTGAATTCAATAAACAAATAAAAGACCATTTTCTTTTTCTCGATCAATTAAAGTACTTTGCATNTATCTAAGATAAATATAGTACCTTATTTGAACATGTTTAAAAAAATTGTGTTGGTCGATTTGGAAAAATTTATCTCAACATTCTCATTTGTATATCTTTATTATTACAATATGAGATCTCATCTAATCATACATCATTTGAAAGGGCGTCAAGAGTACTCAAACTTTATATAAATACCTTTGGTCTGAGATCACTTTTTGTTTGCGTATGTATTAATTTTTTGTCAAGCCTCAAAACTTATGAAACACCCTGTATGATTTGTCTCCGCCCAGTATCTAAGTCTATTAAGTATTAGTTTTTCGAAAAGTTTCGAATGTGTTGCAAGTAAGGAAATTGGTCGGATTTCATCGCACTTTGGAACACCTGCTTTTAATTTATTTAGAGTTACTATTTTTGCTAATTTCCATTCGTCAGGATATCTGCATTCGTTTAACCACTGGTTAAAACAATTAACCAGGCATTCAATATAGCTGGGAGAAAGTCTCTTGATCATGTAATTCGAAACCTGATCAAAACCTGTTGATTGTTTTGGTTTAAGAGAGCGAATCAATCGCCTAATCTCGTCAATACTTGTTTTCTCCATTTTTTCGCTAGAATTTGATAATATTCTCAATATTTCATTGTATTCACTGTCGATTTTTACTTCATTTGCATCTGAATAATCAATCAAGGGTGTCTTGAACTGTTCGCTATAATGCTTATATAACTCATTCGTAATTTCGTCGTGATCAGATAGTATTTTATTGCTGCTCAGTAATCTATAAAATGGTAATGTGCATGCTTTATAAATACGAGACAAATAGGTCCAAAACATTTGATTCTTCTTATCGTCGTGTGCCTGTTGAATTGATACTAAAAAATCTTGCCATTTAGTCACTTTATATTTCCCTATCTCATTTTTTATTTCTCTTGACATGACCCGAAGAAGTACTCTTACTTCTTCACATAAAATGCCTCTTTGGCGTAAATGATAATATTTATTTCTTATTTTTCTTACTTCCTTTAATTTCTCGATTATATGATAAGGTAATGTTGGTCTGTATTTCTCTTTTTGCTTCCATTTCGTTAATCTGTTTTTAACAGCTGCTATGAAACGCACGTACTGACAATACCATTCATCTCCTGTTGTTTTCTTCTGTTCTTCTATCCAGAATGTTTGAAGTAGAACTAAAATAGCCTCAAAGGCTCTCCAGTTTGTATGAGAGAAAGTACTTTTCATATCGAAAAAAATATTTTCACATATCAGAACAATAGGCCAGTGATCACTAGTGCCGTAGTGCAATGTTTCACATGAAATAGTTGTCATATTTTAGAAGGATAAATCTGTATATTGCGCAATGAGCACTTTGATGAATGTGATGTCGACGGAATGTATTTGAGGTTATTCTCTTCAATCCAATCTTTAAGTAATAGTCCTCTCTTATCTGTCACAGGACTGTTCCATTCTCTCACTCTGTTGCATTAAAATCACCAGTGATGATACGTAGTGGCTCCGAGAGTCCTGTAATATCAATAACTACTGCATTTGGTATATCTGTCTCGATGTGTGATGCCTTTAGATGTTTTCCTACTGCTATACAAACACCACCACTGTGATTAGTACCCTTTTGATAAAATATGTTGAAATGTGGTAGTTTATTTGTGTTCCATAGCTCACCCACTTCAGTGAATATACAGATGGAAGCTTCCATTTTGTATACTAATTCAATAACTTCAAGTGCTCGTGTACCCCACCCTTCGACATTATAGCATATCAGTTTTAGAGGTACATTGATGCTGCTATGTATAATTTTACTATTATTTTCCCATTGATTTAGTACTGAATTCAAGGATAAATTGGAATACCACTCATTTAAGACCTCAAACACTAATCTTTGATCATTCGTTGAAAAATTCCATTGTCTTAACTGATGCAACGCTTGTTCTACTGGGTTATCGAAATGTGCATTTTTAGAGAGAAAAGGATGCGCGTGCGGATTAAGCGTAGTATTAAAAATACTTATGATTGTTTCACGTTTAATGCCTTGCCACTATTTATTTCTTCAGCTGCTGCTGATGATGTATTTTGCATAGGCGGTGATTCTGCACGCTTACGTCTTATTTCATAGTCATGTCATAAATTAGTTTTCAATTCAGCCAATTTATCAAAGACATATTGTAGGCCTGATGTAGAATTCAGCAATACCGGATTAACTTCTTTCGTCACCGGCCAGATACTATGTTGAATGAGTAGACGAACATGTTCTATCAATTTCACTATTGTAGTTTGGTGTAGTTCAGTATCTAGAGCTGTCTAATTCAATTTGAAATCGATCTTTTCGAGTTTTTCTTCTATTCTTCTATTACTGTCACGCATAGCTACCAGATTTTCATTTATTAGAAGAAGTGCTTTTGAACCGAGCGAATCATCGGTACGCACTTCTGTTTGTATCTGATTCCATGTTGCTTGTCGAGGTTTATTTAATTCTAACACTGTGGAAAATCTTGATCTTTCATACTAAAAGCATGTTGTTGTTTTGTGTAATCATTTCGATGTAGTTTGCCGGATTCCAAAGCTTTGTTTACATCTTCTTTTAGATCCGATCGATATTGTTCTATGACATGACATATACTCTGAAGCGAGTGGTGTTCACCACCACATTGTGCACATTTTTGTCTTTTAGTACAGGTGTGTTCTTCTTTTTTTGATATTTCATCAAGACAGACTCGACAGCGTTGTAAACTAGCTTTACATTGATCACGTACATGACCTATTTTCCAGCATTTAGAGCAAAATTTCATACGGTATCCCGTTAGAGTTTGGCCACACTTTAATATGCTAGCAACAATCTTTTGTTTGATGTGTAAAACTTCGCAAAATCGATTGAACGCTTTCTATCGACTATGTTTGAGAACGGTTTTTTTGTCTTTTTGGCTGTTCAACTCTCTATCTGCATGAACTTTTCATGTTACCAACACTTGAGAAGAAACTTCAGAAATGTCTAATGAAAAGACTGAAGAACATTCAGATATATGAGCCTGAATTTTTAGAAATTGTATTAGCAAACAAGAATGTTGTAAATGCAATCTCCTGTCACTATCAGGAAAAAAGATGCTGCNATCAAATATCGTTAGTGTTTTTCTCATAACCTTTGAACGAATCGAGATAAAAATTTTCACCTTCCGTAGATTTGTAGAACTTGTGTTGGCGGTTCTAGTCCACTCCTCAAACTTTAAAATTGATCCTATCTTCATAGAGCAATAGGTTACCTTTTCAAGGGGACTATGGATCACTAGTTATTAATGAAATGAATCTCAATAATTATATATAGATAGATGCGCCAGATGTATCTCTTTCCAACGGTGAAAACCGCAGCTTTCTATCTTGTACCTATCAAAAGTTATTGAAAAAATACCCACCTGTCGCCTTCTTTTTGGAATGGAAAGTAGTAAGGAAATTGGTCGGGTTTCATCGCATTTTGGAACACCTGTTTTTAATTTATTTAGAGCTACTATTTTTGCTAATTTTCATACGTCAGGATATTTGAATTCGTTTAATCACTGGTTGAAACAGTTAACAAGACATTCGGTATAGTTCGGAGGAAGTCTCTTGATCATATAATTCGAAATTTGATCAAAAACTGCTGACTGTTTTGGTTTAAGAGACCGAATCAATCGTCTAATCTCTTCAATGCTTGTTTTCTCCATTTTTTCGCTAGAACTTCATAAAATCCCGATATTTCATTGCATTCATTGTCGACTTTCACTTTATTTGCATTTGAATAATCGATCAAGGATATCTTGAATTTTTCACTATAACGCTTATGTAACTCTTTCGTAATTTCGTCGTGCTCAGATAGTACTTTATTGCCGTTCGCTCAGTAATTTATAAAATAATAGTTCTCGTGTTTTATCAAAATACTAGACAAAGAAGTCCAAAACATTTTATCTTTCTTATCGTGTGTCTGTTGAATTTTTACTAAAAAATATTGCCATTAAGTCGCTTTATATTTTCCTATCTCATTTTTTATTTCTCTTGACATGACCCGTAGAAGTACTCTTGTTTCTTTACTCAAAATGCCTCTTTGACGCAAATGATAATATTTATTCCTTATTTTTCTTATTTCTATTAATTTCTCGATTATATGATAAGGTAATGTTGGTTTGTACTTCTCTCTTTTCCGTCCATTTCGTTACTCTGTTTTTAACAGCTGCTATGCAACATACGTGCTGACAATATCATTGATCGATTGTTGTTCTTTCTGTTCTTCTATCCAGAATGTTTGGAGTAGAACTAAAATAGCCTCAAAGACTGTCCAGTTTGTATGAGAGAAAGTACTTTTCATATCGAAAAAAATATTTTCACATATTAGAACAATAGACCAATGATCACTAATGCCGTAGAGCAATGTTCCATATGAAATAGTTATCATATTTAAGAAGGATAAATCTATATTACGCATCGAGCGCTTTGATGAATGTGATATCGACGGAATGTACTTGAGATTATTTTCTTCAATCCAATCATTCAGTACTAGCCCTCTCTTATCTCTCATAGGATTGTTCCATTCTCTCACTGTTGTATTAAAATCACCAGTGAGAATGATACCTTCTACTATAAATGGAATAATGTCGTCCAGATTACGTTTTTGACTTTTTGTCCAATAAGTTCCTATGATACGTACTGGCTCCGAGAGTCCTGTACGTAATATCAATAACTACTGTATTTGGCACATCTGTCTCGATGCATGATGCATTTAGATGTTTTCCTAATGCTATACGAACACCACCACTGTGAGTAGTACTCTTTTGAAAAAATATGTTGAAATGTGGTAGTTTGTTTGTGTTCCACAGCTCACTCACTTCAGTGAATATACATATGGATGCTTCTATTTTGTATACTAATTCAATGACTTCAAGAGCCCGTATACCCCACCCTTCTACATTATAACATATCACTTTTACAGGCACATTAATACTGCTATGTATAATTTTACTATTATTTTCCCATTGATTTAGTACTGAATTCAAGGATAGATTGGAATACCACTTATTTAAGATCTCAAACACTAATTTTTGATCATTCATTGAAAAATTCCATTGTTTTAACTGGTACAATGCTTGTTCTCTACTGGGTTATCGAAATGTGCATTTTTAGAGAGAAAGGGATGCGCATGCGGATTCAAGCATAGTATTAAAAATACTTATGATTGTTTCACGTTTGGTACCTTGCCACTATTTATTTCTTCAGCTGTTGATGATGATGTATTTTGCATAGGCAACGATTCTGCACGTTTACGTCTTATTTCATAGTCCTTGCATAAATTAGTTTTTAATTCAGGCAATTTATCAAAGATAGATTGTAGATCTAATGCAGAACTCAGTAACGCCAGATTAGCTTCTTGCGTCACCGGCCAGATAGTATGTTGAATGAGTAGACGAACATGTTCTATCAATTTGACTATTGTAGTTTTGTGTAGTTCTGTATCTAGAGCTGTCTGATTCAATTTGATATCTATCTTTTCGAGTTTTTCTTCTATTCTTCTAATACTGTCACGCATAGCGACCAGATTTACATTTATTAGAAGAAATGCTTTTGAACCGAGCTAATCATCAGTACGTACTTCTGTTTATACATGATTCCATGTTGCTTGTCGAGGTTTTTTCAATTCTCCCAGTGGTGGAAAATCTTGATCTTTCATACTAAAAGCATGTTGTTGTTTTGTGTAATCACTTCTATGTAGTTTGCCAGATTCCAAGGCTTTGTAAACATCTTCTTTTAGATCCGACCGATATTGTGGTATGACATGACATATACCATGAAGCGAATGGTGTTCACCATCACATTGTGCACATTTCTGTCTTTTAGTACAATTATGTTCTTCTTCTTTTTGATATTTCATCAAGACAGACTCGATAGCGTTGTAACCTAGCTTTACATTGTTCACGTACATGACCTATTTTTCAGCATTTAGTGCAAAACGTCATACGGTATCCAGTTTGAAAGGGAGTGATTGTAGGCCAACGGTTACAAATCGAGATGAGACCAAGTTCACGAGCTGTATTATATTCATTTAAGTTCATTAGAGTGAATTTAAAATCGTTGGATTTCCGTTCGTATGAATAGTATATTCGTTTTTTCCTCGACTGTAGAGAGGGTCATATGAAATAAAATGCGTTTATATGTATGTATGTATGTGTCAAGATCAAAAAAACATCAGAGGTGAAGTTTACTTAGGCGTAACTTCTAAAGTTTCACTACAGGTAATTGAGGTCGGGAAATTCGAATCTGAGATCGGATTTTACATCCAGCCTTCCCATTGTCTAGGAAGCCGACCAATCAGAAATGAGCTCTGTTATTTTAAGCTTTTTGGGCCTTTTAATGAAACTCTACAATAGGTTATCGAGGGCCAGGATACGCAATTTGAGGTCCAATTTTATATCCGATCTTCCCATTAGCTAGAAAGGCGACCAATCAGGAATGAGCTTTTCTATTTTAAGATTTTTGAGACTTTTGATGAGACTTTACTGTAGGTTATCGAGTGCCAGGATTTCGAATCTGTGGTCGCATTTTACATGTTAAAATGGTTGACGAAAGTAGATCGGACTCGAAGAATCCGAATCTGAAGTTGATGTTTCCAAATTTTGAGTTCGATTTTTTTTTGGTCAAGGAAAGGACTTTTTGAGAAAATAACGATATCTTATAAAGATTGACGAAAGGGAATAAGGATCGGAGAATCCGAATCTGAAATCGGTTTGTCAACGTTTTGAACTTGATTTTTTTCTGTCACGAAATGCGCTTTTTGAGAAAATAATGACACTTTAGAAAAGTTAACGAGCCTTAATCGACGTCCGAGCATCCAAACCTTTAGTATATTGCTGGAAGTTTGCAACTATAATTTTATCATCAAGGTATGGTTTCTTGGGGAAACAGTGAGTTTTTGGTGTACTGAACATTGAATGGTATGAAATAAAATGAGCTTGTGATCTAGCAGTGATTGAGTGAGTAACGTATTCAGGTGTGTTAGCGAGATTACAGACTCGACAATCTCACTAACGTGAACTATATCTGACGTTTTTTCATGGTGTGGGTATGGAGTTTGTGTGTGAGGCAGAGCAAGATCAATCCACTCAGGCACATACTTACACCAACACCGACATCCGCACCAAAAAGTATCCATAATATCCGAATTCAAGTTTAAGCCAATTCGGCATGATCGGTATCTAAGTCTGCTGGCATTGCGTTTTTTTCTGGCTTACTGTTCCATTATTCGCATTTGTTTTTCAGCCGAAGTTCTGACTCAAGGAATTTTTCGCCACTATGACTCGAAGAAGGTAATATAAGCAAACATATAAAAATGATGTCACATTTTTTATGGTTAAAAGAGAATAACTAACTATTGCTTAGGTGCATTCAACTAAAAGAGCGACTAGTCGTGAGTGGCGTCTCGTAGGGGCGTCGACGAATGACTAGTCGCTCATATTGCAGGTTCACTGTTGATTCGCTTCAAACATGATCTATATAAACGCTAGGGTTTTTAAGAGAGTACTACACTAAGATTCTGTTAATGAGGAATTTAAGTAAACCTCTGATTGGCTAGCTAGACAATGAAATTAAAGACATAAGGAATAGTTCGCAACAAAGTTTCGGCTTCGCAATTTCTCATGGAGAATTCTCGTTTTATAATTCTAACAACTTTTGGAACTAAGTAGAATCTAGAATCAGATACGGTGTAAATCAAAGAGGATAATCTTATGCCGGAGTAGAATTGTGCATGGCAGCGGCTAGCCGCGAGTGGCGCCCCAAAGAAGCGCCGACGAGCGACTATCCGCTACTCTGCGAATTTCTCTGAAGAAATGCTTCAGATTGTTGCAATCGGTCGGATAAATGTCTGTGATCTAGATCTGGCCAATCTCAGTAGGAACCAGAACTGGCAAAAAAGACTAACAAGTTTTCTCGAATGAAATGTGAGAACAGTTATGCTGCACGTGCAGTATTTGAATAAAACATTCAACGGAAAACATCATGCAAAGCATTCAGTTCAGTTCATTTGAAGTAGATCTGAATGAAATAAAATAAGCTTTTCTGTCATCGTGTATCCGTGTCTGTGTACATTTACTCGTCTAAATTTATTCGAGTATTTTGAAATTATGTCTAATTCGATGACTAACTTTGAGTACGAGCGTCATTCAAGTGGCTTATTCTGAGTATAGATTTGATCAAATATGATTTATTTGAATCTAAAAGTTCAGCTAAACACATGTTTTTGTAGCGGACACCAGCAAATGATATTGTCGGTTGATGTGCTGGTAACTACACGGATTTTTATTAGTTTTCAAGAAGTATGATGCGTTTTCACGCTAGTGTCGTGAGTGTGCTCTCTTTGTTGATTGTCTCTCTGTATATTGAATGTAATCTCTTTTCTCGTGGCATGTGGATACTACTGCTTTAGTGTTGTTCATTTAGATTTCTGTTGGATATTATTGTGCGCGGCTCAATTTTCGATGGATGAATTTATAAGAAAACGTATCAGACAAACATGCATGTCATCGTACACAAGGACATTGATGCGAATGTCCATATTCACATCCAGACGCACCCTTTTCAAACGTTCGATACTAGTTTTGTTGAGGACTGTGGAACAGTATACAATACCGAAACAGCTGAATATTCAGTCGAGGGTCAAGCGAGTCATACAAACGAGCGTTACTTATATTATCACCTGATGCAATTGTACGTTTAATTTCTTCTTTTACTAGTTCAGGTTCCTTATCACTTGGTATGTACTGAACTACTAGAGCGAAGCAGTCAGGAATAAATTTCCGTTTAGTGATTCTAATCAGTATATTATTAACATTCGTTGACCATTTGTTTGTTGTTAATAACACCATATAATCATCTTTATTATTCACTTCCAACTTCAAACGATTGTTTGACCATCCTACTGATGAGAAGTGTTGAATGTTAACTTTTTGTTCTTTGCAATGCTTTTCAATAACATCTCTAGCCTCAAATACCGATGGATACGGTCGTGAAGTACTATATTGTTCGAACTCGATAAAGAAACAAGGCAAATTAGAAGACATGGCTTGTTTTAGTTAATCGAAATGAAGCGATTTTCGTTGTTGTTGACTAATTACTGCCGTATCTTCCATTTGCATGAGGGTACCTTTGCCTGATTTATGTTGTTTTGATGCAGAACTGATGGATCCACCACTGTCGTTAAGAGGTCGACCACGTTTCGGAGTTGATGGATTATGCTGAATATTTGTTTTAATATTTAAAATAGAAGGAATTGGCTGTTAAACTTGAATACTTTGCCCATAGCACATCTGCTGAACAGACGGTTGAGCATTACGAACTCCTGTAAATTCGATAAATTGATAGAAATCCCGCAGCATGTGAGGATTTTGTTCTAATGAACAGAGAAGACCTTCTCGCTGTTCAATATCGTTATCATCTTCATATACTGTTGGTTAAGAATAATGTTGCTGATGTTGTTCATCCATCTGGTGTTGATCGTTCACGCCTAGTTCATTTGTATTAACTTGAGCTGTACGAAAGTAATTGTTCGATCTATTCATTTCGGCTAATTGAAAATTAATTGAGGACATAAAGTCGCTCCTCCGCGCAATACGGGAGGTATTCGCGAGATACGAATACCGAAGAACATGTACGCGGACGAGCAAAAATGCGACTGCTCTGTACGAAGGCAAATGTAGAAGTGAGTTACACTTGATATATTCAAAACATGTTGTTAGTTCAATTCGAGAATGATAGAGTTAGAAAATTTTTGATTAGCCTGTGTGCCGATATTGATGTCACGCTCCACTGATCTTCTTTTCCTTTTTCTTCTCTATCCTTTCTCCATTGTTCTTTCCTATGTTAATCTCTCTCTCTCTTTTCTCTCTCGTATATAAGCGTGTGTTGTATGTGAAGAAGTGACATTCTGGATATGTGAACTAGCAAATAAACATCATTACTGAGAGTGGCGGCAAGCTACTCATCCAGTTTGTCGTTACAGCCTGTCTCTTAAGTTCTCTTATGTTCTAGCCGAATTTCGTCTGATTATTCTATAATGGTATTAATTTATTTTGTGTCTTTTTTATGTTTGTTAATAAACTAAATTATATGACAAAGAGAAAAACAAGAAAAAAACGATAATTTTCAATTCATATTAAGCTAATGAACTAGTCGAATATATAGAGAAATGAATAATTTTAAAAATATTCATAAATAAATCAGGTGAATAATAATTAGATGTTAGCTGAAATTGTAAATCTATCTATTTGAATTGATTAGTAGAAATAATATATTAATATTATAGTGTTCATCAGCTTGCAGAAAAATTGTATACAAAAGAAAAGTTTGTTTCTTTAAAAAAAAGAAAAGAAAAACGAATTTTTATATACTTGGCAAAAGTATACGACGTATTTTATGTTCAATTTTCTGAATTATATATTGATCTAGAGTAGGTGAAGATTGATAAGTAAATAATGCTTGTTTGTAATATTCTAAAGCTTGAGGAAACTGATATATTTGTGCATGAATATTGCCAATAATTAAATATGTATAAGCTAATGATAGATGTGAAAAAGTATAACGTTGACGTTGTTTGTTAAATAATGTTTTTCAAATTGAAGATTATTAATATATGATATATAAGGTATGTTTGGTATAGTAGTTGATAAAGGACGGGGGCCCATAAAAACAGGAATCGCCCCACGAACAAATTCTCATAAGAAATTTATTTTCCGATGCAGAATTTTATGGCGAATCTTTTGATGCCAAATTCAATATATTTTCGAAATCATTTGATGCCCTTCGGCCCACGCCAATTATACCCTATTTTTGCCCAGTGCAGAGCGATTATGTTTGTCAAAACATTATTTCAGAAAGCTTCAAATACTCTCATTTGAAAGAGCGTAAAATTCTGCACAAAACCGTATATGAACCAGCTCAAAATAATCAACATCAGTAAAAATTCCTTAGCAAATACTATGTTTTCACCCACATTTTTGGGAGGTCATCGACTTTCACGCAGCTGAGTCAATTAGGAATTGATCCTACGATGGAGTTTCTTGTTCATGGTCAGATGCAGTTTTCGACGGGCTACACGATGGTGTGGTTTTTATCTCAAAATTTCATTGGCTAAAAAATTTCACAAGGACAATGCTGCTGGCAAGAGGGATTTTTTCATATGTATCTTTCTTTGTGGGTTCCAAAGTGCTTAAGAAATGTCTTTACGATGGACTTTCGTCTTCATGGATAGATGCAGTTTTCCACGACCTACACGTCGGTATGGTTTTCATATCAAGACTTCATTGGCCAAATTTTTTCTAAGGTCAATACTGCCCGAACTGGCGTTTTTTTCGATTTCGGGCTTCAAAGGCACTTCTAAAGTGCTCCACGAACCACTTTACGACGGGCTTTCCGAATTAGCGGTTGGATGCAGTTTTTCACGGGCTACAATTTGGTACCGTTTTCATATCGAAATTTCATTGGCCAAAAGTTTTCCAAGGGCAATATCGCGTGAAGTGCCAGTTTTTTCGATTTCAGGTTTCTAACCACAGTGGATAGTGGTTCAGAAGCCACTTTTGATGGTCTTTTCAGTTAAGTGTTCGATGCATCTAGAGTGCGGTTAGACCCTCGTGCAGGTTTGTCCACAGTTTATTGGCAAGAACATGGCAAGAGCAAATACTGCCTGTCATTCGGATGATATGTGCTGTGAGGGTGGAAGATAGCGGTACAACAAAGCCAAGACCTTCCGATTTGGCGTAGAAAAATTTGGGCTTTGTTT